>JAULKJ010111646.1:0-15366 GCA_032355405.1 Rubia balearica | reverse complement strand
CAACCCCCCCTTTACTTGCTTTTATATCTATGTATATATATATATATATATATATAGGCTTATATTCACCGTTGTGTGTGTAAATAATTAGAAATATCCCTCTTCTCTATGGACGACCCCGACTTGCTGCTACCTACTTAATTGTAGTGAGTAAGCAAAAAGGGCTTATAAATTGTATCTTTGAGAGGTACGGTGATTACCTCCCACTATGTTGGGTGACCTTCATGCTAGCTTTGCTGGCCTTAGGTCAGTCCTCGTGCTAGCCTTGGCTGATTCCTGCCGGCCCTAGTAAACTTGTGCCGGTCAGCTTGTTTGATTGGTTGATGTTTTCAAATGACCTTGATATCATTGAACTTAAATCATGCTTTTTATTGGCTCAATTCCATCTACCCCCACAATTTAAGTCTGTGGTCTTCATATCTAGTACCATTCTCGTGAATGGAATTTAAATATTTTCTACCATTCTTGTGATTGGGCTTCCGAAAATGGAGCAACCTAATAGTGATATCATGTAAATCTAACAAAAACTAGCAATCAACCAAACAAAACATGATAATAAATGTGTCAAATGGATTGGTTAACACATGTATAAAGGTGCACATCAGTTGTTTTCTTTGATGCATCGATACTACCACGTTTTGTCTAGTGCCTTTTAGTCTTCTACCAACCTTGTTAATTTCATTCACTAAAATACTCTGACGTGCTTAAGAGTGATCTACAGGTTAGATCACGAAATAGAATCTAGATGTTTGTAAGGACATGAATCCATTAGACCCAAAATAAGTAACAAAATTTAGGATTTATATACAAAAACCGAAAAAGCCATCAAGAGAAGCACATAATCATTCAAATTCTACCAATTTCTCCCATTTTTCCTGAGTGCCATCTTGTGTTTTAATCATAGCTTCATTTCTTTTTTTTTCAATACTTAGCTGCACTTTTTTCCACACTATTTGGCCTCTCATTTTTGAACATGTTGTCCTTTAAGGTTTTGAACCTATCCATGCCTCCCAATTTTTGCATAAGAGGCCCTTTTGGGTTTTTGACTTCGAGGGATATATTTTTTCTAATTTTTAGTTTTTTTTAGTTTTTGTGTAGTAAAAAATGCCCAAAAAGTGGGTTTCACAATTCATGGAAAATAAGACAAACAATACACAACCAAATGTCTCAACATACCTAATATTACAATCAACTGTGTTTTCACACTTGAATTTTTTATCAAATGACCTGCCCCCCCTTCTGACATCGCTTATTCAATCAACGGGAGATCGGGCAACTAAAAACCAAGAGGAGGCTAAACGAGGTTAAAAATAGAGATTTGTATTGTTGCTCTCATTCCTACTACTAGACTACCAACATAGGTAGATAGTGGAAAGTACCAGGGTCATCCACAGAGATGTTAGGAATCTGATAATAAAATATGCACAACCGTGATTAGGTCGTCAATCCAATAATAATCAGTGTTGGTAAAACAAGCATTGAGGGGTTTTCATAACCAAAACTACTTGCATGCAATGTGATCACGAGAATAAACTATATCCTTTAGCTCATGGGGAATATTTGTGTAACATGATTAATGTCATTTTGATCCTTGATTTCATCACATACAAGAACTATTAACTTATTCTAGTGTTTGTGACACATAGTGTGGTCGATGGTCAACACTGTCCCATACCTGTAATATAGTGTGCACATGTAATATTCCATTGGCACCGCCTCCGTAATTAGTGAGTGCACCGACGGTCTTTCCTGCCGTGTAGATCTGAGCCTTCCCCGTACAACTACGTCCCGGGCACTACATCACTAATTCTTCTCACTTGGCCTAAACAGGCAAAGGGAGTGAAACACCTTATCGGTGGCTCTAGGGTTGCAAAGGTAACCCTTATTTACTACTTTAGCTATCTCTACCCGCTACCCTTCAGACCAACACATCGGCATACTAGTTCATGGTTGATCGTATCGTTAATAATGACAACCTACATGCATACACCCACATGGATCCGGACCCATCGGTACTCTAAGAACATCTAGGTTTCCCTCCCGAGAGGTATCAATGGTGCTGCAACATGAAAGTAGACTTTGGTGTGTGCTAACTAAGTGTGACAATCATGCAATTCAAAAAAAAAGAATAACAAACCAACATATTGATCAAAAAACACATAGAAATAGGTAAACCTAAGAAATCTCACAAAATAGAAACTAATACATGAATAAAAATATAACCTCCAAGTTAATTAACTACATCAATTTGAAGGAACCCCTTATCCCAAAAATATTAAATTCGTATGTTTTATATGCTTTGTAAAATTAACATTATGACCCCTAATGTTTACATTCAACCCCTCGCCACCATTCAACGGTTTTGGATATGGATTTATAATTTACCCTCATATTAAATTTTAATAATTGTAATGTCACAGTTGTTATGATTGTAGAACTTGTTGATCTGCGTTTTTTTTTGCAATTAAGGCCTCCAACTTTGTTCTGCTTTGCCGATACTTTCCGTAACTAAAAAAAATTCCAAATTTAATATTCTATCCTTCAAGGTGAATTATAAAATATTTGTGCCTCCAGGGTCAATTCTCCAAAAGCGAAAGTACATGTTCCAGAGCAAATGATGATGATTTTCTTTAATTTGACAATCTGGAATCTGAATATCATTGGACTTCACTTACTTGCCCTAACCCGTTCATTTCCTCACGGGTATAACTTGTAATTACATCCCATTGGTTTGGAGAGTTAGCTTGTTCAAGAGGTTTCGTATTTTGAGGTCCGAGTTAACCTTTTACTTTTTGCAGTTTACTCTTTCCAAGAATCTTGAAGTTGTCAAAATTAGAAATTGTCGGCACAAATATTCAATTGAAATAATATGATCATTACCAAGTGTTTCTTCCCCCCATCGTGTATATGGAATGTGGACGAAATTGAACATAGATTGTGTACCCAAGTTTACCAAGAATTGGAGTATGCCCACAAAATTATTATGGAAATCTACATACCACCGAATTGGACAAAAACAATTTTCCCAACAACATGTGTCATATGAAAAATAATTCGTACACGGTGATGACCTATCTTGAAGTGCCGCTATATGTTTTAGATAACATTTTCTGTTTGTTGTGTAAATTTTCCCCTTCAAAGCATTTCCAAATTTTTATGTTTTGTAAGAAATAAAAATAATTACCACAATTTCATTCAATTGTAATGATCAACAAAATTAACTTTTGAAAAGTTAGTCAGTTTAACGCTGTCGCAGTTATTGAAAATACTAGAGTGGTGCGGAAATCAAAGTTTTAAGGGTAAAACTTCACATATAGTAACGAGAAAATGGCTCCACATTGTCATCCACCGCTACTTCTCCCCATCACGGGTACTTGTACCTATATCGATGTCCTGAACATCGCAACTGCGAATTGTAAAAAATTCTCCAACGACTGCGACAACATCAGGAAATTGATTGCCAAAAACTTTGGCCATGTGGTTGAACCAGGATCTCTCGTATTTGGATTCTTTGAGAAAGTTATGTAAACCTACCTCCGAGGTGGTGACTCTGGATTCAAGGGAAGGGACTACTATATCATTCGGTTATTTGTAAAAAGAATTCACAAAAATCTTACCCATTGGTTGGCCATAAACGTCATGGTGATGGGGGGTAACTCCAGCTCTAGAACATAGCGACGAGATGATACTGTAGAAATTGGATAACCCCATCTTTTCCCGTTCATTTCTCAAATGGATCACGATCCTATCACCAAAATACTATCGGAGCTGTTTCTTTGTTGCATATAAGTAGGAGAGCCTATTTTTCTGGACTTTTTTGTTAATAGCAACAAGGTACATTCTGGATGCCAAAAGGTGATGCCATCCATTCATTTCTGGAGTCAGAGCATTCTTTGGAATCTTAGTCCCGTAAGGTTTGACCAACTCATCTACGTCTGATCCTTCCCTCGTTATTGTCTTGAACATCGCCTTACCAACTGTATCGCGTAAAACATAGTAGGAATTCAACGCTGGAGTATGTAGTGCAACAAACTCATCCTCATCCGTGGGAACATTAGGCAACCCGAAAAACTCATTTATAGCTTCATCTGTGAGAGTAACAAGTATGCCTCTACAGTACACCTCATTCAATGTCGGTCCCCACTTCAAGTTTTCATAGAGCTCACTGACGATGCCGAGGTTGAAATTAGGTGTAGTCTGGCAATATTTTTCCCACCCAAGACTCTGGATTGTGTGTAGAAATGAAGCTGATGCCTATATTCCTCTCTGTGGGTGATACCAGCATCATTTGTATGTTTCATGTATGGACCTAGCCTCCTCAGACACAAAGGTACCGTCTGAGGTACTTCTGAAAAGAAATATTTGGTTGAGAAGGAGAGGATATATTGTGTGTCCTTTTTAGATTGGATTTAGGGGCCATTTCCTTAAAATACACATTAAGTCATTTTATCAAACACCTTGGGTGCAACCTCAATAATTCATCCTATTAAATAATTAATGCATGGATATGGGACTACGGAGGAAATTTTAACATAAGCTTTAATCGGTTGATGTGAATTACCTTACTCTATAAGCTCTATTTTGTTTAATTGTAGGTCCTCCGTCAATGTTCAGTGAGAGAGAGAGATGGTTGCAACTTCTGAATTTTGATGTTTGGATGGTTTGAACCTAATTTTTTTTATTATTTATAGTAGTCATACTTACATAGGTAAATTCCATATATTTCCCGGTGTATGAACTGCAATATGAGCATATAATATTTCAGGAGTTTCCCGCACCGGTATATTTCTAGTGCAAACCATCCAAATGCTAGTGTAAATGGATCATGAAATAAACTGCCGCAAATGCTTTAAATGGAAATTAAATTTTTCCCTAAAACCTGAGAGCAAAGTAATTATTTTTCTCCTAGTACCTAGCAACGGTATCCATACTAGTGCAAATCTTATACGTACCGGTGTAAGAACTTAAAATACGCAGCTGTTTACAGCTGCGTTGAAGGGAAAATAGATTTTTTTTTCTTACCTGAGAGCAATGTCACAAAATATTTTCTTACTAGCTGGCACTGATACTTCCACCGGTGCATGATGAACATAATACCAGCGTAAGTGGATCACAAAAGCAGCTGCTCGGGAATTACATTTTTTACCAACAACCCGAGAGCAAACTAATTAATTTTTCCCTAAGTAACTATCAACGGTATACATACCGGTTCAAATCTTGTATGTACCGGCCTAAAAATTTAAAATACACAGCTTCTTTAAATGAAAAATAGATTATTTTTGGCTCACCCGAGAGCAATGTCACAAAATATTTTCTTTGTACGCAGCACCGATATTCTTCACCGCGGCCATTGTGCATAATACCGGTGCCTATGTTCAAAAAAAGCAAATCCCCTATTTTCTTACTTACTCTCCATTATACCGATGCAAATGTAACTTATTATGAAAATTGATTTTTTTTTTCCAAACATCTTGTCCTTTCTAGTATTACACGGGGGGTGGAGTATTACACAAAATAAGGGGAGTATTGCAAAATACTTCACAAAATAGGGGGGTAAGCACTACAAAGAATACTGGAAGGGTTCAAAATACATGGTAATTACTATCTATCTTTTACGCTTCAACACAATGCCCCCACCAAAGATTTCACCACTCTAGTAACCCACAACCCATCACCATGAGAATGCCGTCCCACCACAGGTCCACTGACATCTTCCAAAATGGTAAATACTAATGGAAACTCGGGATTATAAATTTGGATTGTGTAGTCAATTTCCTCTTCAAAGTAAAACTTATTACCATGAAGCACTACATATAACTTCCCATTGGGAGGGTCCTTGATGTGAAAAATCTGTCTCGCCTGTGAAGCTAAGATGAACTAGTCATCTTCGTATCCTGCACGATTCAAGTCCAACAATGTGAAACCCATTGGCTTTTCAACCACAACGTTGGAACCACGTTCCACCCAACGGCACTTGAACATAACAAGTTTTAAATCTACATAATCGAACTTCCAAATTTTCTCAATCAGTCAATGAAAAGGTTTCACGACAACTACATGATTTTTGTCTCTCTTGCTATCCTGCCATAAAGATTCAGATTCAATGTATACACCACTGTTCTGGGTGGTACTCTTCTCATCCTTCTCTAATGTTGAGAAATTGAAGCCATTGATATTATAACCTTGATATCATCTGACACTGCAGTTCGGTCATCTTGCAAACACCCGTAGCTTCCTAGGCATCCCTTCCACATTGCACCGCTTGTAAAACCAACTAACAAAGATTGAAGAATTCTCTACCTGTATTCGGTTCGAGGGCCAGTGTGGATAAATCTCTTCCAACCTGAATATATGCTCCTGAACATATATTGCAGTCTTGCTACTATTATGTAAAGCATACAGGTGAACAGTCATCAACTAAGCATTCAAGAGTGTATGAAGTGTACCCTTCGATCGTAGGGTCCCATTATCCCTCCTTCCGTGTGTTCCACCGAGGACACCTACCGCTCTTTTCCAAAAGGGTTTGAAGTACAAAAATTGATGATCTCCTGGGTTGCATACCTTTGAACAATCGATGCATCGGGGCAGCTTTTATTATTCACATAGCCCTTGAAAATAGCCAAGTGAAGCAAGAACGGGTACATCCAATGCATCCCTACCGGTCTGCAAATATGTATTTCCCTTACCAAGTGTATCACGAGGTGGACCATGATGTCAAAGAATAACGGGGTAAAAAAATTCTCCATATGATATAAAAATACAACAGTCTCACACTCCAGTTCATCCAGATGATGTCTGCATATATTCTTCATGCATATCGAGTTGAACAAAAAACACGAGCACATCATCGTAAATCTAAATTCCTCTTCCAAATAGCCTCAGATTGCATTGGGAAAAAGTTTTTGCACAAGGACATGATAGTCATGCGGTTTCAATGAATTAAGACGCAAATCATCATTCACAAAGAGACTAACATTAGAAGAGTAGCTAGACGGTACGTTTAAGCCTCAAATACTCTCACACACTGTCATTCTCTCAGCAACTAAGAGATTGTAAGGAGTGGGAGTCAGGTACGTTCGCTTACCTCGAATATCCTGTGCCAGATCCAACCAAATGCCCAGCTCCACCAAATCTTTCCTCGTATTTATGCTAACCTTAGTGTTCCCGGGGATTCTCAGTGGCGTGCCTGCTAAATTCTGAAAAACACTCTTTTCAATGTGCATGATGTCCAAATAATGCCGAACCTAAAGATTCTCCCAGTACGAAAAATTAAAGAAAATTGATCATTTCTTCCACGACCCCTCTACGGCCACGCCAACCTTTGATAACTTTATACCAAGAATGACATTCAATTTCTTCAACTTGTATGAATAACCACACCACTCAATAGTTTAGGTTCTTTTCTCCTTCATCGACGAATGCCACTGTGTTGTCACGCAACTTGTGTTTTAAGGGGAGGAATTATTGGTGTCCCAGATATATTGTCTTCTGGCCATTTTTCAACTGATGGTATTCGGTCCCATCCTTACAAACAGGATAGGCCTTGTAGCCCTTGACTACAAAATTGGAAAGGTTTTCATATGCCTGGAAATCATTTGTGGTCCAAAAAATATTCCTTCAAGGTAAAATCCTTAACTAGAAAACCATCAAACATTAAAGCGTTGTTGGACCATAACACTTTCTTCTATCAGATGGGCAAGATAAGTGTCGATGTCATTTCCAGGCTATTTGGGCCCGAAAATAATAATAGGTATTAATACATATTTCCTCTTCATGCACAAGTACGGGGGAAAACTGTAAATGGCAAGCATTACACGCCATGAACTATGCTTTGAGGACATATTACCGAAAGGGTTCATATCATCGGTACACAAAGTCATTCTTAAATTTCTAAGTCAAGGAGGAAACTTCGGATACATCTTATTAAATTTCTTCCACTAGTCTGCATCATCCGGGTGACGAATCATCTCATCATCTTCACAACCTCCCCTATCCACGTACCACGTAAAGGTTTTTTCATCCTCAACAGCTAAACCACCTTTTCAACCTCGGAATAATTGAAAGGTACCAAATACAATTTCCCGGCACCCACCTCCTCCACGACAGAATAAGCTCTCCACCGATGGTCGCATTTCTCCTTTTCTTGTAACCGGAAGCATTATATACGGGACAAGCAGTATTATCCTTTGACTCACCCCTATATAATACACAATCATTTGGACAAGCATGGCCTTTTTTATACTCCATTCCCATCGAACACAAAATTATCTTAGCCTCGTAATGGTTGCCCGATATACCATTATTTTCCGGAAGCTTCTCATTCAGAAACCCAACATATTCTTCACTCACACATGCTTATGCCTAATGATGGAACGATACAACTCTGCACATCAATAAAGGTGCAGCAATTAAACTTCCACACAATTAATTACAATACAATTTCATTACCACATAAAAATCATGCAAGATCATTAGTGCACAAAATACACCATTCCGCATTAAAATTACCACATTCATAATACACCCCACAATATGACAATCAATAACCATAGGATTAAGTACATCAACCATGAAAAAAAATGACAAAATAATATCAACAATGCTACCCCAATCACTTTAAGATGATCAAACACACAAGATATATATGTTTTTCATACCAAAATCGACAATAATTATCAATAATATAGATCAACGTATTCAAAAAAATGGTACCTTTTCATAGGAGATTATTCAATATTTTCAGCAACCCTCAAAAGGCCATTAATGAACTCTTCTTCCCCATTTCCCCAATTTTAAACCACTAAAAAAAGGTGGTAGGTGAGCATTAAATGCATGATATACACCGGTAATTTCACAAAAATACCGGTGCAAATGATACGACATCAAAAAATATGAATAGATACCGGTAATTTATATTACCGGTGCATGAACCTTATTTTTTGTGCCAACGGTCAATAGTTCCTTGGAAAAATATGCACCGGTAAAACTTTGACCGGTGCATTGGACATTAATAGCACCGATTTTTTACACCAGCAACTGTGGTACTGGTTTGTGGTTTGAATCTTATTTATTCAACAAAAATTTCTTTTTCCATACATCGGTTCTTGCACCGGTTCAACAACTATCGGTGAATCATTACACACAGACCCCCGTATTTCACATAACATCTGGTCTACTGGTGAACCTATGAACATTTTCACCGACATAAACTCGTGTGAATTTTTTACCGGTGTGAATGACCTTGTTTTCCCATAGTGAATTTTCGATACAAAAAACAATTTACTCCTTCATGAACGCAATAATTCAATAATATACAATTTAAATAAGAAAATTTTATGTGTTGATAACTACACTTACCATAAAGTCTTCAGGTTTTGTGGTTTGCTCAGACTTATTTCATTCTTCCTTATCCATGTATCTATAGATTTGACACGATTTAGCCTATGATTTATTTTTCCCACTGCACGTCATATATGTATTTGTTCGCCACCTTCATTTTCCAATTTTGATGCGCATCGCAAGCCTTGTTGAACACATCATTTGGAGGCATGTTTTCTATTGGTCTCTAGGAATTAAGGGATGCTCTAGATTGATCAGATTTGCAGACCGAAGAAATGTGACCCAGCTTTAAAATTTTGAGAAATATATCGGGAGACCTTCATTATCAACGTATTTTCAAAACTAAGAACCACTATATTTAATCCAAACCCTTTCTCGTAGAGGCTTGGTGATATCAATCTCCACACAAACCTTAGCTACACGGGGGCAAGTTCTAATTCAAAGTGGCCTTGTCTACTTTGATTGGGGAACCAATTAAGTCGCCAATAGACATAATCGCCCATTGGTCAATAAACTGTTAGGAAAGACGGTATAGCACAATCCAAATGAGATGTCTAATTTATCATACAGATATAGCAGGATTTGAAGTTCCAGATCTTGTGAAGCTAGCATTTGTAGCAGTTATCTGGTTAACTAAAGTGGATTAGATGTTGTCTCGTAGATTGATATCTGAATGGCCCTCGAAACTGGCAGTCTGAAAATATTTCCTGAGCTTTTAGATTTGAGGCTTACTTCGTGGGAATTTTCCAACAAATGTCCAACAAAGTTTTGCTTCGAGGAGATCGCATTCCGCATCAAAGAACTTCATTCATGGTTCCAAGATGATCTATTTTAGGTTTTGGATTGAATGGGGCTCCAATAGGTTTAAGAGCATCAGTGAGAGTTCGGTTAAGCATTTGGGCATAGGTGAATGGGCTGCTTTCTCTGGCTCCACTACCGCCGCAACGCCGGTAGAATTATATAATGCATAATTAATTTGACAATTTTAAATTGTCACATTTTAACAAAACTTACATATACATGAAATTTTGGAAAAAAAATTCATAATTCATATTCACGATTTTTATAATAGGTGTATGTTTTAATACAAACGATACATATTGTAAAGTACAGGTGCATAGCATATACGAAATTTTTTTGTAGCATTTATTTCATTTTCTGAATATTTACCACATATTTTCTACATGTTCAGAATTTACACAATTTGGAAAAATTTCATCCCCTTGATATTATTATTGTCATTCGTTCAAAATTTAAATTTGTGGATGTAGATCTTGTTTAAGGAAAAAATCTCACTGCAAATTTCTCCGGATACTAACCACTAACCAGTCGTTTGAAGATCTCATCAGAAAAATGAATTTGGTCGGCTGGGAAAAGTTAATTTTGCAGAGAATGGAGATTGGAGTTTTGAGTCGAGAGAGATTGATGTTAAGGAAGGAAGAAGAGTGAAGAATCGAGAAATTTGCACAAAATGAGAGTCAGGGGAAGAAGAATGATTTGCCCTTCTATTTTGAAAAAAAAGGGTTGCTCAATTTTCGTTAAATACAAATTGTTCCATGGCCGGTCCATAAGCGTATGGACACGCTGCCTGTCAAGAGACCAACTACTTACAAATGTACAAATCACACTATCGCCGCTCTATTTCTAAATTTGAAAATTGCCAACAAGGACTCATTAAAAAATGTTTAGGTTAATAAAAAATTTAGGCATAAATAGAAAATCATTGGAAATATATGTCTAAATTAAATAAATTTAAACTATAGGATTTTAGATTCATGTATTTTCATGCCTCCTCATTGACATCTTATAAGACTTCTGGCAAGTTTTACAATGCCCAAAATTTTATCCACTTCCAGAAAGCGTATGCAATACGCCACCCAAGCTGTCAAATTTTGTGAGCATACCATCTAACCTTCAATGCCCTCAAACGTGAATGCGATAAAATCCCTTTCATTCGATAGCATGATCGAGTGGCACATGGCCATGCCACGTAGCATGCACCATGTGGCAATCTCAAACTTTTCGTATGCCTCACCCCACGCCCTTCTAACTTGGTATCGTCATTAGTTTGTGCTTATCATTTTTTCCTCACAATCGTCTTCGGAATCCATTTGGAAACCTTCTTCAAAAGCAGCATATAGTGTACCGTGCTTCTAATATTTAATTTTTAGGGGTACCGCTAGTGGTTCTTTTTCTGGTTCCGGTTTCCCCAGAACTTCTTGCTCCATTACCCTTGCAATTTCACATTACTTAATAAGATATTAATTACATAAAAAATTCTACCAAAAAAACAAATTATTAATCAATCCAAGGCACATTAATTAACATAATCAAACACACAAAAATATCTATGCATATAAACCATTTCTAACTTATTCTATCGTCAATAACAGGCCATATCATATAAAATATTTATATGTGAGAGCATTCAATTCTTAAAACTTGGAAAAAACACCATTCCTGAAGCTTTTTTCCCAAAAACCAACTTTTTACCCGCCAAAATTTTGTGGTTGGAGAGCACTAAATGATTTTCTAGCACCGGTATTTCCGTTATATATGACGGTGCTAGGTTTTTTCCCACAAAAATTTTAGCCGCCAAAAAAACTAATTCGGTCATAGTCACCGGTTATAGCATCGGCACAGTTCATTTTTAAACTACCGGTGCTGAAAATTAAATTTTTCTAGTTAGTTTTTTACATAGGAACCGATATTTGGCACCGGTATATGAGATACTGGTGCTGTATTTTTGCATAGGCATTGGTTATTGGCACAAGTATCTTTTTCAGCGGAACTTAAAATGTACATAGGCGTCCGCAGTTCAATTTTTTAATCAAGAACTGGTGTCTATGTTCATATAAATATTGATATTTCCATGCCAACACTTAGATATCGGTGTCTATGTAACTTTTTTCCAATAGAGAGGCATTTATAGTTATGAAGATTGAAGCTCAAGATACCTAGAAATTTAACAAAAATCAATGCAGATAACTCAAATTCTGTTATAGTTAAATAATGTATTCTAACAATTATTAATGTGTGTAAAGATTTTTTTTTTTGTAGTGGATGATGTTTTGGGCCGATGGGAGATAAGAAGAGATTGGATTGTTCCTTTCTCAGAGAGTTTGGGAAAATGACTTGTATTGTTTGGTTAATTGTTGTTGTGATTTAGGAGCTTCCATTGAGGTGGCCATAGAATGTCATGGTTGTGCTAGAGGGGCAGGTTTTAATCAAAGCCAATATCCCTTCTAACACAGAGGGGAAGGTTCTATCTCTTAGCTAAACTCTTACTGATATGGAGATTGCCATTAATGCTATTGCTACTTCATCCAATGTGAACTTAGATGTGCTTGATCACTCTTCTGTTGATAATATCTTCAATGGAAATAATGATATGACTGTCCATTTTGCTAAGGATGCTGAATTTGTTAACTCCCATTTTATTCCATCCATTGTGAATTTAACTGGGCTGAAACACTCTGCTTTTGTTAATAGCTCAAATGGAAAAAGTGCTAAAATTGTCATTCTTCCCTTTGAATTTTTTGAAATGATGTCATTCTTACTCATATACCATCGCAAATGGAACTAATGTCTAATATTGATATAGTATCTAAGAGTCCAGCTGCTGATCAGGGCAATAACTCTTCAAAACCTACTCAGGAAATTGAATATGAATTCTCTCCCATTAATGGGAGCATAAAACACCATATCCAAAATATTAACAATCAATATAAATTTTTTATTGAACTCAGTGCAGGAAACTTCCCTCTGATGTCATCTGGCTAAAAATCTGCTAAGAGTATAGAATGGCTTAAAGCTGAATAGCTTAAATCTGTCCACACCTCTTCCTCCAAAGAAGATTCAATTAATTTCAATAATATAAAGCAGAGTGTGATTGAATCAAACAACAAATTCAGCACTTTGCTGAAACAAAATGATAATCAGGATACTCAAAATATTATAGATCCAATAGCTAAACCTAAGAAATATAATAAAAAACTAGAAGGCTACACCTAAAATGATTGCAACTCGTTCTTCATTGAATAACATAAAATCTTATTAGTGACTGGAAAAAAATTGTTTCTGGAATGTTAGAGGATTAGGAAATAAATCTACCCAAATCAGAATCAAATACATTAAATAAAGATTCAAAACTGAAATTTTTGTAATTATTGAGCCTATGTTAATAAGCATGACATAAATTTAGTCACAAAAACAATAGGTTATCAACATTGTTTCTCACATGACAAATTAAAATTTGGATCTTCTGGACATTTGAAATCAATCTTCAAATCAAGGTAGTGGAAGAACAATTCATAATATATACATCAAGACATCCTTCTTTGCAAAAACAATGTCAAATAGGCTTCATTTATGATAAATACACCAATGAGGAAAGAAGGAAAATGTAGTATTCACTTTCATCTTTCAGAAACACTCCCCTTTTCCTTATCGGAGATTTCAATGTAATATCAAATCTAGACGAATATATTGCCCCTTTTTTACCAAGTAATAGGGACATCACAACTTTTAATAAATTTACAAGCTTTAATAACCTCTTTGATATTCCAACATCTAGTTCCCTATACACTTGGACTGGAATGAGGCCAAAAGGGAGATTGTGGAAAAGGCTGGATAGAGAACTATCAAACAACATTTGGTGGCAGGATTTCCAATCCACTCATAAACAAACATTAGCAAAAGATCAGTCTGATCATAGCCCTTTAATCTTACACATTTCAGAAAATCCATATCATTCTGAACCTAAACCTTTCAAATTCCTTAATTGTTAGATTAATCACCCTTCTTTCATGAAATTAATTGAAGAATACTGGAACACACACTGATCTACATGGGATGAGAAAACTTTTTTTAAAATTTAAAAACTTAAAATTTGCATTGAAGTAGTGGAATGCCAACACATGTGGCAACATTTTCACTGAAGTCCAAAAATGTGACGATTTACTGATCAAAGTTGAAGAAGATTAGCAACTTTCAGAAAATCAGACCAATCTAATGGTTTTTTAATCAAGCAAAAGCTAATCTTACCAAAGCTTTAGTTAACCAAGAATCTTTCTGGAAGCAAAAATCAAGAATTAAATTTTTAATTGAAGGTGACTCTAACACAGTTATTTCATGCATCAGTTGAAATAAAACCTAAAAAGCAAAGAATTTCAGGTATTAAAGAGAGTGATGGTGATTGTGTTTATGATAAGAAGCTAATAGGTAATGAAGCAGTAGCTTATTTCTCAAAACTCTTAGCACAAGAAGAAAATGACCACACAACAATCAACACAGTTTGCTTGCTAGAAAACATATCAGTTTCAATCACACTGATATCATGAATAAAAATACTAACCAAATCTATAACTACGGAAGAATAGACGGACACAATAATGAACATGAATGGAGACTCAGCCCTTGGACCTGTTGGTTTTCCAGATCCATTGATGAGCCGTCAAATGCATGTATTTTTGAAGCATTTAACATCTCTTTTGTTATCATTTGTTGGAAGAATGCTAGATTTAGGTAGGTTTACATCATAATGGGTTTTGGTAACCATTTTCGGTTTTCGTATCTAAATCCTTCATTTTGTAACCTATTTTTAGTCTAATTGATTTTTGGTCCTTACCAGCATCTAGATTCCTTTTTGTGAACTTAATTTGTAGATTGCTCGTAAGCACTTTGGAGCATTTCAGTGAAGGTCATTCGCAAGGATTGTAGAAGATTGAAGGCCACCGGTCAAAACATGGTAGAAGATAAAAGGGTCGAAGAAGGAAGACAAAGAAGCGGATGAATTGTGATCCGAAATTTTGAACCGAGTTCTGGAAATTATCTGAGAAGAACTTTCCCCTGAGAGTGGTACCATTCGATTCATCTTCTCGAGCACTATAAAATTGACTACAAGAACTCTCGAAAAGGATAAGCGGTTCACCCGTAGTGAAGGAAAGAAAAAGAGGGCAGCGTCCTAACTGTGGGCCGCAGCAGTGTCCTGCGGCCCGCTGCTAAGTCAACAGATTTTTAAGCAGG
>JAULKJ010111541.1:0-15367 GCA_032355405.1 Rubia balearica | reverse complement strand
CTTATAAATTACATCTTTGAGAGGTACGGCGATGACCTCCCATAATACAAAGTGAAGATTATGGGCACGTATGAGGTAACTCGTGTAACGCAACATATTAGCCACGATTTAGGAATCATGGCCCATGATAGCCGGTAAGACGACATGTCCAACGTGGGCCCAAACTACCTAGAATACAGGGGAACTAACCATTTAAGTAAAATCCATATGAAAAAAATCAAGGCAAGTAACAACGATAACATTCTAGTATTCAACAACAAACACTGACTTCACGTCGGAGACTTCCCCCCTGATACAAATCGGGAGATTCTTGCAAATCTTCTTGTAGCTCAAGGTCATTATTGTTCACGGAGTCCGAACCACATCACGTATATAAGAGGAACTTATGACTAAGTTCTCTAATATAGGGTGTGGTTATACCAAGATTATCTAAATTATGTTTCACTTTACGCATTGAGATGGTTGTCGTGTAGAAGCATACATCTGTTATTGGTTTTCCAGGGCACGTTGGTCTTGAGTTTGCCTCTGTTGTAGCATCTCTAACTTGAGATGCTAAATTATTTTATCTACTTCACTTGCGCCGTCATAGTGGGCTTCCTTGGCTTTATTTAAAAGAGCTTGTCATGTGTATTGGCCTTTTAGTTTGGTATAACGATCCTTTATCCCCATGTGTGGTACGCGTGTGGCTACGTGGTTTTCATGTTTTTTGTCTTATTGAATCACTTCATTGTTTATCAACCTCATTTGGTAGGTTAGCCTTTGTACCTTTTTCGTTGGGTGGTGGTTCCGACTAGGGTTTTAACCATTTTTCTTATCCATGGCCTGGTATTCTGGTTCCTTCCTTTTTCCTGCTGGTAGTGTTCCATGGCTTCATTGTTGGATCGCCTTGAGGATCTTGTGAACCTGTAGCCGTGCCATGATCACGGTGTTCTCTTTCCTGTTCAAGCAGATTTGTTACTTGCAGAAGTTGTGTGCGTTTTTCTCTGACTCAATTTTGCTGGTTCCTTGCTTGTCGTTCCTTATCATATGTTTGACTTATTGTGTGCTTGTTGGGTAAATGGTGGTTCGGGAAGGCCTCCATCCTTTCTTAAGGACCATAAAAAACCTAGAAATAAAAACTCCTCCACACAGGCGGCTCCATTGATGCGAGGAATTCCTTCTAAGTGATGATAGACCTCGGGATTGGCCTTATGAGCTTGCCTCCGGTGAACACCTATAAGAAAGCTCCCCAGGGGTCTCCCTGGGGAGGAGATTCCTATGCACTTAGTCAGTGTGTGCATCTTTCTCAGATGTAGTGTCACAACAGTTACTTACCTTTGTGTCTTGTATTTTGCCTTTATTTATAGCCTTGATCGTGCGATCACGGCCTGGTGAGACGTCAAATGCATGTATTTTTTAAAGCATGCAACATATCTTTTAGTGTTCTTTTGTTCGCAGATTGCTAAATTTAGTTAGGCTTACATCACAAGGGGTTTAGATAACCGTTTTCATTTTGTAGCCTATTTTTTATCTAATGCATTTTTGGTCCTTATGAGTATCTAGATCCTTTTTTTGAGCTATAATTGTAGATCGCTTGTAAGAACTTCAGATAAATTGGAGAAGACCATTCGGAAGGATGATAGAAGATTGAAGGTCACGAGTAAAAAATGTGGTAGTAGATGGATGTGGAGAAGAAAAGAATGAAGTTCAAAAAACCCGAAGAATGACACAGACGTGTAACTTGGAACGGATTATGCCATAGTTCGTACCATAGGAACGAGGCCAAGGATATGACCGTGCAAACCAGCACGGCCCGTGCTCAGGAGTTGGTGAAAATACAAGAGCTAGACGATAGGTCGAGAAACTTGGCAAGACCAGTGCCATCAGAAGACCCTCAGAACGATGCCCGGACTGTGGGCCGTGCAATCATGCATAGCCTAGACACTCAAAAGCAATGGAACGAGCTGCAGACAATGGGCCTGCAACTTGACACGACCCGTGCCATCAAAAATCCCTGGGAATACCCTCCAGTCCAAGCTCTGTTCTCTATTGCACGGGCCGTTATGGCTAACACATGCACTAATTGGCTAGTTGTGTGAATGATTGCATGTTAGGGTCATTAGACTAATTCGTAACGAGGGGAAACTCATGGCTTACAACGACAGATAAGCATTGTAGTTTGTAGCAACTAGGATCGTGACAACCCTAGAGTCATCACGAGATGCCAATTCCTTTTCCTCTTTAGGGCTAGGGTTGGTGTCCAATATATATTAGACTCACTTTCGTATTCAATAGTGTTTCCTATGAAGGCTTGAGTTCCTTCGAGAAGAGGTTTGTTGGCATTTAAAGTAAGGTTATAGGGATGAAAAGCAGAGTCGGAAGAATTGTAGCACATCCCTAATTACAGAGGTGGTGAGATGGTTTTGAGGGAGCAGAATCAATATGTGACAAACAATGGGAATTTCCGACCATTTCCACACTATGTGACATAGGCAATGCGATTAGGTTTATATGTTATATGTGATAGAATCTAGGATCAAAGTCATTTAATGTGTCATGTTACGCAAATACCCCCAAAAGTAGTTAATCCTACTTTACTTCTCGGTAATTGTATAATCGTAGTTTGTTAGTCACAAACACCCCCCAATTATTTGCTTAGTTAAGTACGAGCTATTCCTGACACACAATTCGGGTGATGCCCAAATATAGGTTATGTCGAGCTAACCTTTAAATTCCAGTGTTTTGGTGGACGACCCAGACTTGCTACTAGCTACCTTATAGTAGTTAGCAGCGAGTACTGGAGCAACAATATAATTTTTTATCTTTGAACGCATCCCTCGAGTAATTTGGTAAAAAGAACGAGCCCACATGATGCGGGTCATGGCCCGCAAAATGTGTTTCCCTATTCTAGATCGTTGCCTAGTAGAGGATGTTGTGATTGAGAGGTGCTTCTGTGCCTCTTCTAGGATTAACTATTTGCCAATGAGGTGGACTTGGTTCGCTTGAGTGGTTAGCGAACTGGTTGTAGCAGGTTGATTCTCATGCTAAAGTGTTGCGGACTAAATATATACCTGGTTGTTTCACTGATACTGGCACACCTTTTTTTGGCAAATTTTTTTTAGTTTCATCCTTTTATGTTTTTTTTTCTAAATTCAATTTAATCCTTTCACTTCATTCACCACAAACTGAACCACCTAAATTCATGGTACGAAATACGAGGAAAAAAAGAGTAAATCTTGATCCCACACATACACACATTTAGTATTATACTCATTATTAGAGTTGATGAAGTAGCTTTTGGGACCAGCAATTAACTATTGTAACCTTGATGAAGACTTCAATGCACATCACCTCCCTATAAATACAGCAACATGTTTCCTGCTTCTTCCCATCTCTCTAATAATCCCCGCACATTTCTCAGTACATCTTTCCTCTCCGCAAGATCTCCAAACTAAACCAGCAAGGCAAATGGTAGAAATGGGTGGATGGTCAAAGATCATTTCGTTGGCATTCGTTTCATCCTCAGACGATCATCACAACAGTGGTACTAGTTCAAGCTCATGTTCTGGATTGTCCAGGCTGGTGAGAAAACTGAAGAAACAAAGAAAAATGGTGTGTCCGCCCAGCAGGCAATCCTCCTTCCAATGCAGGTACGATCCCATGAGCTATTCCTTAAACTTCGACACCACCGGCTCCGACGAAGACTACTACAAGTTCTGCGCTTTCTCTTCGAGGTTCATCGCCAACAGTGACATTTCCACTCCAACAGATGACTGCAGGAGGCTTGTCTAAACTTCCCATTAGTTATTTAGCTTTGCTTGATGCAAGTAAATTAATTAGATTTGACCCTTCATTCCTTAGCCTGCCCACTTTAGGGAATTACCATCGTCAGTTCGCTAACAATGCCACGTTTTTTGTTACATTCAAATTAGTTATGGGAAGAGTGAAGCATTGTTATCCTCTCTTTTTTCCCCATTTTCGGTACCGCTTATTTCATATATTCCCTGGCATTCAATCAATTGGTACATTTTTATATGAAAAGTAATGAGTAGAAGAGGTTTTTTTGAGAGTAAAAAAGAAAATTGATTAAATGAAAATAACTAAATTATAACCAAAAAAGTAAAGAGACATTATTAAAGAACCAAACAAATAAAAAATATGCTAAATTGAAAAGATCAGAGAGAGTACTAATTACCATTACAATTTAAAGTTCAAATAAGAGAAAATTATTTTTATAATCCTACCTATATCACATAAGTGCCAATATAAATTTTTGATAATTGAAAGTGCACATATAACCATATAGAGTAAGTGAAGTGCAAACATATCCATTCCGGTAGCTTTTAGCTGAAATTTTGTAAAAAAAATATTTTTGTCCCTCGGAAAAACTGAAAATAAAATTACTACTATACCCCTAGCCCTAACATATTCATATTCTCAATTTTCAGTTACTTTGCGTTTTAGGGTGGGTGGGCTTGTGAAGCATGGCAAGGCATACAATGCCCTCGGGAGAAGGAGAAGAGGTTCGAGATTTTCAAAGATAACCTCAAATTTGGTAACGTCCATATCGCCGTCGGCGATGGATCTTGTAAGCTTGGTATAACTCAGTTCGCAGATCTGACTAATGAAGAGTACTTGGGGTCTTATAAGCAATCTAGACTGGGACGGAGGGAGTATCTCCTACCAAATTTTATTGAAAGCAGAATATAGATGATATTAGTATCCTAGGCAGAGGCTATGCTTGGCTTCAGAGTCAAAAATTTCCTAAATTTAGGTCTTTTAAGAGATGTTTCAATATTTTATGAGATATGATAATATAAGACGGTCTTACTGTTAGTGGCATTGCAATTGTCAGCCGATCTCCACTTGGGCATCATACTGCCACCGAAGTCATTCACGAAATAAATCACTACACAGTTGAAACTGCTTCGATAACATGTGATTTCTAAGCTTTTTCCTTCCCCGTCTACCCCCAGTAGGAAGTATTTAGTCAGATTTATCGTTTCGTTTATCGTGGTTCAATTTCCTCCGAACAACATCAGTGATATCAATGGCAAGAAGCAGCAGTGGCATTCTTGTGGAAGCTTGGCATAAACGGCAAGTTCAAAAGAACGGGGAACGGATAAGACGAAGAAGAATCTGACGGAAGAGATAAGATGTAAATCAGAGAGTGCAAAATGGATTTAGGGTTCACAGATTTAGGAGGGTAAAAATGGATATTTAATATTTTACTTATTTTATTATTTTTATTAAGAGGTTTATTTAATCATTTCCAACAATTTAGGTGAAGACTGGCGAGTTCAGGGCCATTTTGATTTTTTTCAAAAGAGTCCAGGGTCATTTTAACATTTTTGAAGAACTAGGGATTGTTTCAAAACCATCAAAATAACACACGGTCATTTTCATACACTTCTCTTTATTTGTTTTCTAGATTTTTCCTCCAGTGAGTGTCTATATGCGCACCTGAAGTGAATCATCAGTTGATAGGCTATATTTTATATAGCATGTCAGTAATTATTAGCATTACTTTAGAGTTATTTTTGTGGTAAAGTTTTATATTAATTCAAAGAAAAACAGTAATCATTTTTGGCCTTCACTCTCATCCCTTAACAGTTTCTTTTGCTATACAAATTCCTACCATTAAAAAAAATTTCCAATCAAAACTGCAGCTTCCCTTATTTTCTTTAAGTTATTTGAATATTCTTCCCTCCTTGCTTCATTTTCCCCCCTCCATTCTAGCTCTGTCAAAATCTGAAATGCAAGAACCTCTGGTATCAGTTCTTGACTAGTAAAGGTTCTGCTATTCTTTTCTTGCCACAAACTGTATAATCTAGCCACCACTACCTACATTTTCCTTTCTTTTTTCCTTTTGAGCAACATTAACATGTTCTTTTTCAGTTCTCTCAAACTGCTATATCCTGGCACTTTTATATGTTTCATCAGCTCCTTTGTATATTTGCATTCTACACAACTTACATTCATTCACCTCCTGCAGTATATTGAAGTTCTGCAATCTATCTTTAGTTACTAATTTACCATTTACAAAAACCCGCAAAAAAATGTGCTTAGGGAGAACCTGTTTGTGCCATATGATCTTGCTCTTGTATTTGGTAAATTCACCTCCCATCATCATGTCATAAACAACAGTTACTTTGAGCTTTCCAGTTTTGTTCACAGAACCTTTAAGCTTAGTGAAGTGGCTATTTTTCAGATTCATCAATACCTTCCAGACCCAACTTTGAGTTACCGAGTGCTTGTAGTCATCCACTTCTACTCCTTTCAAGTAGTGATCTTGAACACATTTTACCCAAAGTAAGAGTGCAGCTTTTTTCTATCTTGGGGGATCTCTAAGGCCCATTCTACCTCTTTCTTTGCTTCTACACGTTGAATTTTAGGCAGCTGCGGAAAAACCCTTTCTGTCTTCTTCTCTCCCCCATAAATAACTTGTACATATCTGGTGAATCAGCTTGTACACACATTCTTGTATTTTCATTACACTTTCCCAGTAGCCAGTTATACTCAATAACACATTGTTTATAAGTTGCAGCTTTCCTGCATATGAAAGACTTTTTGCTGAAGATCCCTTATCCTTTCTCTGATCTTATCAACCAGTAATTCACAATCTTCTTTTCCCCACTCACTGTTGATAATGGTAAGCCTAAATATTTCATATGCAGGTCTCCCTTCACCACTCTCTGTACGGATGCTAGTAAGATATTATCCTCCCCTTCTATATTTGGGAAAAATACCTTTGATTTCCTATCATTTATGTCTAGACCATTTATTGCCATAAATTTATCCAGGCACTTATTTATCCCTTCCACATAATTCTTGTTAGCACCACAAAACAACAATAGATCATCAACAAATAAGAAAGCATGCACTCCTGATTTCTTAAACCTCCAGTGGTAATCTACCTTACCAGTTTTGTACTCTCTATTTAACATTCTTCTTAAGTATTTCATACAGAAAACAAAGAACAAGGGGGATATGAGATCTCCCTGCTTTACCCTTTTACCTGCTTCAAAAGTTTTAGTGAAACTCCCATTCAGTGATAGACACATTTATTATTAATCCACTTGATCCTTTTTCAGTAAATTTAAGCTCAGCCCGCCAATGTAACAAAAACATCCAATTTATACTACCAAAAGCTTTGCTCAAATACACTTGAGCCACACAACTTGACTTCATCTTTTCGACCTTATATCTATGTAACAGCTCATATGCCAGCAACATATTGTTATCTATAAATCTTCCCTTCACAAAAGCACTTTTGTTGTTGCTAATAATCTCAGGTAAAACAACAGTTAGTTTATTACTCAGCACTTTTCTGAACATCATGCTACAAGCCTGAATGCATATGGTAACCATGGTTGTGCCACCTTAGGAAAAAAAGTAATCACTGCACTTCTTAGTTTCCCACGTATTTTGTCCCCATTAAAAAATCTCAGCACTGCTACTACAACAACTTCACTTACTATTTCCCAGTTTTCTTTGAAAAATGGCTTGAATAGCCATCTTTACCAGGGCTCTTTCTTGAGTGTATGCTTTTCAGGGCCTTGTGGATTTCTTCTTTACTTACCTCCTTTACGATTTCAATTTTTCTCTTCATACTTAGCAAATCTCCATAATTGACCACTTCTAGATCAAGTTTCTCAATTCTCACTTCTTTGCCCAGTTGATTTTTGAAGTGACTTATCCGCATCTTTTCTATCTCCTTTAGATCCAGTATCAACTTCCCTTATTTTGTCAAAGCTACTATATGGTTCTGATATTGTCTCTTCCTCTAGCCACTCTATTTTTTCCTTTTGTTCAAGATTCTGCTTCCCGTATCATTTTAGCCCCGTTCCTTGCTTCTTGCTATTTTTTCTATTGAACTTCAGATTTAGGTTCATCATTTAGATTCTGTTGTGCAACCCTCCATTCTTCATTTGCTATTTCTGTCTTCTCTCATACACCTCCAAAATTTCTTTTATTTGACTTTCTCAATAGCCTTTCTAACTGTTTTAAAGTCCTTTCCACATCATGTTGGTTCCTTTTTTTTTGTTTCAACCATACTTGTTTCACTGTGCCTTTATATTGCAGGGATTCGGGCCACGAGTTGAAGTATTTGAATGGCCATCCCTTACCTCCCTCCTTTTGATTACCAGTGGCATATGGTTTAACATTAATTCCTTTTGCACTTCACTGTCTGAGTTCTACATTTCTTCCACTCATTCCTCTGTCAATTCTGATCATGATTCTCTCCCCTTCTTTCCTCCTATTACTCTGTGTGTACTGTGTTATTATTATCAATAATTTCCATCAACTCAAGAAAATATACTATATTTTGAAAATCCAGCACTTCTTTTTCAACAACTGGATTGCCCCCAATTCTGTCTTCAACAGTAAAAGGTGAATTGAAATCACCTATGACTATCCATGATTTATCTCTTTTCCCCATATTTACAAGAAACTGCCAGATTTCAGTTATTTTTTCCACTGTATTATAGACATAAACAACCATGAAATAAAACTTTACATAATACTCCTTCATCCAACACTCAATATCCACCCACTATTCTCCAATATCTTAATTGTTAGTTCACAGTATTCCTTTATCCATGCTATCCATATTCTCCCTCCTTTTACTCTGTCACTGTTTGTTATCAATTCCCAACCCAATCCTATTTTCCTTCAAGTTTCCTCCTCTTTTTCTTTTCTGATTTTTGTTTCAAGCAGGACCAGAAATTCAATCGGATTTTTAGACTAATTCCTCTAATATGATTGTGTTTCTCCCCTTTATTCAGTTATTTTATATTTCAAACTGCTATATTAGATGGCTTCTGGTGGGTTTTCTTTGGTATCCATACTCTCTCTTTCCTGATCAATTAATCTCCATTCCTCCATATTTTCTCATCCTTCCGATTCCTTCACTCTGATCATCTTTTTGCAATTTTCGACCTGCTCCATTTTTTACTGATTCTTCCAGCCTTTTTCCATTCTCTTCTGATCTCTGCTCGCTCTGTCTGATCATACCTTCATTTTTTTCTCCTTCACCCCAACTGGAATGTACACATGTTTTGTCAACTTTTTATTTTCCATCCCTATTTCTTTATTTTCTTGTTTTCTGTAAATATTTTCCTGGTGGCCTACATCCCACATATTCTGCACTTCAGAGGTTTTCATTCAAAATTCACCTTCTACTATGTTAAGACTTTAAGTTCATTAACAAACCACACATTCTCAGGGATTTGATCAATGATTTTTATCTCAATCTGCACCCTGGCATATGCTAGCCTTTCTCTTTCTATTGTAACTCTATCTAAGCACATTGGTTTACCAAATAAGCTCACAATTTTACAAATTATCTTTGGCTGCTAGTATTTTAAAGGCAATTCAGGCAGTTGAATCCAAATAGAGATTGTTTCTGGTTTATTTAAGTCCAGATCATGCATCCATGTCTTAACTATTATTGGTTTTCCATCAAACATAAACATTCCCCTTTCTAAAATTTCATCCATATATGATTTTGACTGACCCTTTTGTAGCTGCCAGGTTTTTTCTCTCTGTTTTGCCCAAATTCTGAATAACAATCCTTCCATCACCTTAATTGACGGATTTCTCACATGACTTTGCACACCACACATGCTTCCCATTGTCGAGAGCTTTCATTAGCATCACCGATTGTTATTTTTCCCAGCTCCATCCCATCCGCCTTCATCGTTTCATAATATTTTACCTCTTTCTGACCATTTTCAAACATTGAGCTCCATTATTTCTGATCCTCCACCTCCACCCTCTCTCCCCACGAAAGTCTTTTACCCATAAAGACTAGATTTCCTCTTCCCTTTTTTCCTCCAAATGTTTGCTTTTGATTTAGGTGTTGGTCTTCTACTCTTTCTTCTTTGAACATTCTCCTTCATTCGTTTTCACCTTTTCCTGAATTGGTGATTTCCACAATCTTACTTCCTTCTCCTTTTCTGTCAAAACCACTTTCAGCCCTTGTGCTTCCTCTATGATTACTTTCCTCGTTTCTATCTTGGACTTCTTTTTATCCCATTCCACCCTTCTACTAGTTTTGTTGTTTCCCTTTTGACCATTCTCTTTGTTCCAAATCTCCCCATCTGAGATGTCCCAAGTGAGCCCGCCAATCAGGTCAAAGAAAAATGGCTAAAAGTATACATAGTTAGCGTGAGATTGCATACACTAACAGAGAGAGGAAAATACATTAGAGTTATTATATCCACAAATATGGTGTAATTTTGTAATCACAAGTGTTTCTATGAATTTAAGATATTCAATGATTTACAAGAATTAAGAGGACACATAGTAAGAAATAAGACCTTTTACCTTGGTATTTCAGGGGACTTTACATTGGTAAATAAATTGTGAAAAATTGAGGTAAATACCACAACAGTAAAAAGTTTATTTTTCACCTAAGTTTTTAATCAAGGTAAAAATATGACTTTTTACCTCATTTTTTTCTAGAATATACCTGTAATTAATTGTCCAACTGAAATCAGTTTGAAACGTAACTAATGTTGATTTTTTAGCAGGGCCAAAACCGTGAAATGTCGACATTAGGTTGACCAACACTAAGGTTGAGCGTGGGAGATGTTGGATCCCTATAGAGATAATGTAGGTAATGTTTTGGTATAGTCGAAAGCGGAATCGGGACCGTACTAATATAAAATTCTTAAATTTATGATCAAAATGTATTCCTATAATAGGAAAATTTTAATTACTTGACATTTGAACCCGACATTCTGACCAGTACCATGCCAATGCGGGATTTATTGAGATGAAAAAAGTTACCAAAAGTGGTGCTAACGTCATCTTCGCTTTCAGTATTTATTGTAAACCCGTATTTTGCAACAATTGTAAACCCAGATTCTTGAATATCAAGCCAAAAATACAAAAAACATGAAGCTCGTAAACCTATCACGTGACTAAATCTTACAACAATATTTAGAAATAGACCCAAATTCTAAAAACAAAAATTGATAAATTTCAACAAAATCCTTATTCGATACAATTAATCAGTTTCAAATCAAACATACAAAACAGAATTCTAATTAAAATACCAAGAAAATTCTGGACAACTTTGAATGCATCTTGATATCGATGATAAGGTCTTTGAAACTCTCAATACTGAGGTACTGAGTGGTAGCTGTCGTCGGCTTCATACTTGCTGGCCAGATTGAGTCCATTCTCGTAGCATCGCGAAGGCAGCGTTCAAGTGAAGCTCACTTGGACTAGTAGTCCTCATCCTTTGGTTAGAGTGATTAATGATTTGGTGGCTTGAATTCATGTTTGCAAAGAGAAATGTTGATACGAGTTCATGTTTGGAGGGAGAAATTGTGAATTGAGTTAGTGGTGGGATTAAGAAGTAAGGGCTTGGGTTGGAGAGAATTTTGGATTTAGGAGAGAGCCAGGGTTTGGGTTACGAGGTAATTCAGAGTTATAAGGGACTAGGGTTAATCACTTATATAGTAGAAGATTTTAGCGGTTGAGTTTAAATGTATGAAAATTCTTTAACGTTTCATATTGATTGAAATGGATAAAAGAATTTTTAATTAGAAATTTGAGAATAATCATTTAATAATTAAAATGAGTTTGTCCAGCAGTTAACTGAGGTCAAACGTTAGTTATCAATAAAAGTCAAATATGATTTAACCTAGTTCATGTACATTTAACTCATGAAGAAATATTAGGATTTTGATTAAATGAAGTCAAACTTTCTACATATTAGTGTTAGTTTATGGATCAAGAAGTGACGATTGACCATTGATTACATAAAGTAAAATCTTAATTATTAGTGGTCAAATAAGAAGCAAAAAATATAGTTTGACCTTCGGTTAGATATATATATGTATGTATGTATGTATGTATGTAGTCCCTAATAATTAAGTAAGAGTTGATCTTCAGTTAATTTATGTAAAAACTTATTCATCTACATTAAGATCATGAAGTAATAGTACACGTTCGATTAATGAAGTCAAACATTCTGCATATTAGTGTTAGTTTGTGAACCGAGATATTATGGTTGACCATCGATAAGATTAAGTAAAACGTTAGTTTTTAGTGGTAAATATGAAACAAAAAATGTGGTTTGACCTTAGATTAGTGGAAGGCAAACCTTGAAGCAAATAAACTTGTGTTCCACAGCAGGGCCTAGCTTTCCCCACAAAAAAAAAAACTACAAGCATGATATTTTCCCCCCTTTTATGGCCATGGAGTAGTTCAACCCAAGAGGAATTATAGGGATTTTTTTTATCATTGTAATTGGATGCCTTGTGAGTGGTTTACCTCAAGATGAACATTAGGGTCACATATCTTTTAAAAAAATCTTGGTTCACATTGCATAAAATGTCTCCAAAAAGGGCCAAAATCCCATCAGATGATAGCCATCTTACTACGAAGCGGCATCTCATCAAAAGGCTACCTCTCGAAAAGGTTAAAATCACATCAGAGGATATCCAATCTACAACAAAAAGATGCCTCATCAGAAGGTAGTCTCTGAAAAAGGCCAAAATCCCAACAGAGGACAACCATCCTACAACAAATAGATGTTTCATCAGAAGATGATCCATCTAACAAGTTCTACCCGTGGGATTGAAAAAATCCTTAAAATGGTCAAAGAATACAATTTTACAAATTCTCCCCATGGGATGAAAAACTCCACATAGTGGACGAACAATTCTATTTTACAAGTTCTCCCTACAGGTTGAAAAACTCCCTAAAGGGGATTAATAATATCATTTTACGACTCTCACTAAAGGATGGAACATTGTGATAGCAGCCCTCATTAAGGGGTAATACAATCCCAAAAAGGGGTGAGCACGAACACAACTAAAAGCCGAAGAAAACTAAGGAAAAAGGTCTCCAGCAGCAAAATACATAAAGCTCATAAGAAGCATTGCAAGGAGAATTATCTTCCTAACCTTTCAAAACCACTTGTACGGTTGAATCTACCTCAAGTGATGGTGGCTTCATGATTTCCGCTCTACTATGGCCAATTTTTATTTTAGGATAATGTCTTCTTGATCAGGAAATTTGACTCCAAGCTCTAACATCTCGAGTTATAATTTCTCGTTCTCATCCAAAAGTTTTTGGATCGTCTTCTACTGGGTGGCTATATTTAGCTCCAGGGATTTATACGAATAAGCAGTGAAAGAAGATGGGAGATCTAATGAGATGGTATGTGTACATTTTCTTAGCATAATTAGCACCCTTTTTTGTATGATTGTGTTAGTGGTTAGTATGATTATTAACTATTTTACAAGATAATGGGTAAAAATCACTTGGTGTGGGTATATAAACTAACATGTATATTTTTTGAAATGTTTAATAATCATTTGGTCTATTTGTCAATAATCATTCAGTTAATGTGGTTATTTGCACTAATATGTCTAACGTATTTTTCCTCTATGATTTGGTCAATTTATCTATTCTGTGAGTGGTACATACCTCCCCTAACGATATGGAGTTTACAGTAAAGGTAATATAGTGAGCCCAATGAACCGGGAAAATGATAGTTTGCTAAAGAGAAGAGAAAACCTTGCTAAGCCCGAAGATATAATAGGACCTCGCATTTGGAGAACTGATATAAGCGAACCTAGAAAGAAAGATGACTCTTACCTATGATGATGCCACTGAGACTACGATCTAGGATCGTGATCCATAATTAGCAAAGATTACGGTAACCCCAAATATTAGTGGATTATCCGAACAAATACAAAGGTAATGGTATTTTCCAAGATACAATTCATACATTGATCATACATTGACTTAGGCATCAGAGAAAGATCCCAAGAACTCCCTCGGACCTTATTCTGCAGGTGTCATGAAGCCAATATGGAGCACCGCATCGATTCTATGTATCAGGTGGGCCAAAAAGAATTTTCCGTATCAATGGCGCTGTCTGTGGGGATTAAATTTTTTTCAGCCCTTCATGGTATCTTGAGGAGGCCAAGTTTAATGCCAAAAGTTGAAAAATAATATGCTCAAAAGTAGCTAAGCATGTTAGCTAGAAGGAATATAATGAACAACCACAGTTAAATGATGACGTCTAACCATCAAGAAAACACAAGATGAACGAACTTAGCGGCAGAACACATGGGAAAGCCTTGAACAGGAAGGATTGAACAAAAGCGAAAAGCAAACAGGGATTAGTAATACTGCATCAATACATCACAACATTCCATCGCCATAACTAAGGTACGTTTACATCCAGGTACGCTTATTCCCTTCCTCACACATATTGAATTATTGAGAAATGCATGATAATATGCTTTATTACAAAAAGATTAAGATAACATCCCGACTGCAAAACGTCGGTAAAGTAACATTTGGTTTTACGATTTAGTAACCCAAAACACAAACTGAATACAAATAATTAGAGAAATAAGATATTCATCTTAATATGTCGAATTAGATCAAGAAACATTACACAATTTTAATTAACTAGTTTCAGAATTGTGACCTACCCTGCAAATAGGAGTGGGTAGTGAAATCAACCTAGTTGGAGACTCGCTTTAAAATCCAAGAGAGGTGTTGGATTATCATTCTATTCACGATCATGTCTCGTACTTGGTAGTGCATCCCGTTCATAGGCGCACCAACCTGAAAGTAAGCATGTATGTCAGAGAACGATGAATTGCTATCAACCAATTATCGTACTCCAACAATACTCCACTTCGTTCTAGCATAGCCAAACCAACACTTGAGGAATACCAAGTGTGTTTGTTGACTATGCAGCCCATCGCCCTCTTAGATCCAAGCCGCTGTAACTTTAGCCTTCTGCTCGCATCGGTTCCCCTTGACCCCTGTAAAAGATGGCCGGATTGATGGAGATTCACCATCATCCTTCATCCCCTCAGTCGTTGATCTTAATTCCCGATCCTCGACAATACAACACCAAAGTCCTCAACAAACACAAAAAATAAAGAAATCCCTAAATATTAATACGGTGAACAACGTAAACCCTAAAACACACAATTGAACACACAATAAAACATGACTGAACTACATAATGAACAAATACCACTAAATATGCACAGTAATACTCAATATAACCTACACAAACTCTAGAAAAAAATATGAACCAAAAAAATTAAATAAAATAGAAAAACAACAAAATATGCATAAAAAATTAGAGCAAAGACATTACTTTCGAAAATAAACACAAAAAGAAGGTTGAATTGTGTTATATTGTCGGAAATCGGAGCTAAAACAGGCAAAATCACCGGAAAATGAAGCACAACTTCACTGTACTCATTGCGAATCACTGCGCGTAAGAAATATAAAATGGAGAAAATGAGCAGTAAATCAAAGGAAAGGAACTCTTGTGTGTGGTTGAAATGGAGCTCGAAGAGACATAGAGAGAGCAGTTGCGCAGAAGACG
>JAULKJ010111329.1:0-15367 GCA_032355405.1 Rubia balearica | reverse complement strand
ATATGAAAACAAGAACTAAGGTATTTCTTGAATTCAAAGTTGAGCGAAAAAGAACTACCATCAATGACCAAATCATCCACATAAACATGCAATGAAACTGAGCCACAAGTGAAGGCAAAAAGAGAGTAACCTCCCTTACTCTGAATAAAACCAAATGCACGTAAAGCCTGAGCCAATTTTGCAAACCAATTACGAGGTGTCTGCCAAAGACCATAAAGAGATTTTCGAAGGCAACACACTTGGCCGATGGGCGCATGGTATCCCGATGGAAGTCGCATGAAGACCGCTTTAAGTAGATCACCATGCAGAAAAGCATTATGCACATACATCTGATGCAGTTCCTAACCACAAATAACTGCAACTGATAAAAATAGACGTACCGAACTCATCTTTGTAACAGGAGAAAACATTTCAGTGTAGTCAATCCCTTCCCTTTGGTGATTTCCAAGAACCACCAAGCGAGCTTTGTGATGTTGAATGGTACCATCAGACTTGAACTTGGTATGATACACCTATTTACATCCAATAGCAGACTTATTTAGAGGTAAAGAAGAAAAAGTCCATGTTTGACTGTGCTCAAGTGCATTAACCTCTTCAGCCATTGCATCACGCCAATGAGCATGCTTCGAAGCGTTAGAATAAGTAGTCAGATCTTCACTAGAAGTTACTGCACCCAAAAATCTAGAATATGTAAAAGAAAATTTATCACAATTTACAAAATCAGATAAAGGATAGAGAACACCTGAGGAATGTGACATAGCAGATGTAGTCGTAGCAGTTGGATGAGGGGTTATTAATAACAGCAATGTAGCAAACATAATCAGACATATACGTAGAAGGGCATCGATCACAAGCACTCTGGCAGACATGAGGTAGATTAATCGTAGGTGGCGGCATTGGGAAGTTTTCCGAAATGGTAGGCTGCGGTGGACGAGGCGCGTGGATTTCATTGTCCAGCTGCCAGGAAGAATCTGGCGGCTGTGAAGAATCTGACGACTGGCTGGGCATAGGCGGGAGGGAATGACTGTCCGGCCAGCGGTGACGATGAAGATGGGTCCAGCGGCGCCGGCGAAGGTGACTGTTCGGCCGACGACGACGATGCTTTTTGGAGAGCAGAGTATGAAAACTAATATTCATAAAAGTCTGCATCCCTACTATTAAAGAAGGTGGGGGATTCCAAATCAAAGAGCCGATAATCTTTATTCCCGGTAGGATACCCAAGAAATAGACAATGACAACTTCTTAGAGCAAATTTGTCACAGAATGTGGGAAGCAAAGCACAAACATCTGAAGACTCGCAAAGCCTTGTAATTTGGGGAGCAACCATAGAGTAACCCAAAAGTTGTGCAACCATTGAGATGCTTCATCGGTGTCTGGTTGGTCCGATACGCAGCTGTAAGAACACACTCTCCCTAAAATTCAATTGGTAGATTGGCTTGAAAATACAAAGCACGGCTACCTTCAACAAATAGCGATGCTTGCGGTCCACACGACAATTCTTCTGTGGTGTATCAACCACAGAAGTCTAAAAATAATCCTAGACTCAGAAAAGTAGGATCTCAAAGGTATAAATTTTGTACCTTATCAGCCCGGACGCGCCTGACAGTGTGGCCAAACTGATTCTTGACTAGAGAACAAAATTCAATAATTCTAGAGGTAACTTTAGACTTAGCAACTAATAAGTAAACCCAAACAAATCGGGAATAATCATCAACTATATTCAAAAATTAAAATGCACCACTAGAAGATGGTGTTTTATAAGGACCCCAAACATCATAATGTATTAATTCAAACAAAGAACTAGTATTCGAAAAACTCAAAGGAAAACTATGTCTAGTCTGCTTTGCTCGATGACAAACCTAGCAAGGTACAATAACATTATTTGTGCTAAAATCAAGAGTAGAAACAGAAGATAAGGCTGTAGAGGAAGGATGCCTAGATACTGATGCCATAAATCAGAAGATGAAACTGAAGCAACTGTCGGATTAGACTGCAAGACATGAGGACGGTCATTCGTATCCAGCAGACAAAGCCAATAAACCCCCCTTGCTGTTCACCCCCTCTAATAACATTCCTCGTAGTGATTTTCTGTAAAATGCAATAATTTTCAGTAAACAAAGCTAGACATTTTAAGGCAGATAACAATCTAGAGTAAGATAATAGTTGGCATCGCAGGGAAGGTATGTAGAGCACACTAGTAAGAGTAACATCTCCAAAATAAATAGAACCATATTGGGTGCAGATGACACAGAACCATCAGGAAAGACAACATTCACGGCATGAATAAAAGTGGTAACATTAATCAAAGAACCTCTATCACCCATCATGTGATACGAGGCTCCTGAATCAAAGATCCATGGTAAAGTGTACTTACCTGATCCATGGCCAGAGACAACATTAAACTATTTAAATAAATGCAGGGTCGTACTCCATTGTTCATTAGACATAACATGGCCAAAATCAGCACGAGTAGGGGCAAGATGGCCGATGGCCGCAGCATGTCCAGGTGGGGACAAGGCAACATCGACAAAAAGGAGGCGGTGACTGGTGGATGCTGGCGGCTGGTCCGTCGTTGGTGGAGGCGGCCGTCGGTGTAGATGACACCATATTCTTAGATTTGTGGTTCAACTCCTTGAACCAATATAGTACTCAAGTGAGCTTGAAACATGTATCTTTATCATGACCCTTGCGATGATAGTGAGAGCAGGGAAGATTCTTGTGATCAGCTATGATGAGAATAACTATCGAAGAACCCGATGGTGGAGGGCCGTCATGCAGCATACGCCATAGAGTCAGATAAAGACTCGCGAGACCGAATGATGGCTTTGTGGTTCTCCTCCTTAGTAACAAGGACATATACGTGCATGACAAGTGTCAAAGGATCAGTGGTCATGATGTTCGACCGCAAGGTGTGATAGCCTTCATCAAGTCTGACGAGAAATTGATAGATCATGTCTTTCTCAGGTTCTTGGAAGGCATTGGCAGCATGGTTACGTGTGCATAGAGGTTTGCAAGCTTCACGGGTGCAAACTAAAGGTGGCCGGAGTGAGTTGTAAGCACTGAACAACTTCTTCAGTTAGCCAAAATAAATGGCAGCGGTCTGACCATTCTGCCGACAGTTCTGTATATCTTCACGCATTTGCAAAATCTTTGGACCATCCCCAACAAGAAATAGGGCCTTAAGATCATCCCAAAATTCCTTAATTATGGCATAATAACTGGTAGATGAATGCAAAGGTGGATCTAGAGTCTGCAAGATCCAGCATACAAGGGTGGGTAACATTAACTCCCGACCAATCAGCTGCATCAGGATGATTATCCGGCAGTTTGGTAATGTTTCCATCAATGAAACCAATCTTCTTCTTGGCAAGCATAGAACCAAAAATTGTAGCCAACCATTCAAGATAATTTTTTTCACCTTTCATAATGACGGGACAAATTGACAAACTGGGAAGGTAGTAAGGATCATTCAGAGATCGAGCAACAGAGATAGATCCCCCAGATCCAGATTGTAACTGCAACTGTTTGAGTAAATCTGCGATCACATCGGTGGCACTAAGATTATGTAACTTATCAGTCTCAGCTTCAGCAGCAATGCGGGCTTGCTCAGTAGCATCGGAACTGGAACTAGGAGTAGTCATTGGTATAGATAAATGTCACGGAAAAATGAAGGCACTGTGGTATCGATGCGGCGGTGCGTGGTGAAGATGACATCAGTACGTGAAGCACGGGGAGACGCGTGAAGTAACACGCATTGGTGATTCGGTCACGGACGGGCAGCGAACATTCACGGTAGTTGGAGGAGAAGCTGCAACGACCGTCAGCTGCTGGATCGGCAAAGAAAATTGGTGAAATGCGTCGGCGCATGATGAAGATAATGGCGGCGGCTCCAACGAGAATTGGCAGCAGAAAATTTTCTTTAAGCTTTCAGTTTTTTAAGCTCTGATACCATGTAGAAAATAAGAGTAATGATCTATAATTTTATTCATGCTCTTTGGTACATGATATAGAGGTACAAACACCTTTACAGAAAAGGAAAAGGAATCTAAATCTAATTACAAGTAATATTCAAATTAAATTATTTATTCCTTTAATATACAACTATATGATCCCAAACCAGTCATTCGTAGATTCAAAACAAAAGTGAATCAATATCATGAAAACCTACTTCACAAAATCAACTAATTTACACTTTTCCAACCACCTCTCCTATGCATTTACTACAATAAGAGATCCTAATAAGCAAACAAATCTAAACTAATCAATTCATAAATCCACCAACAAACAAAAATCTGGATTTTCCTATCTCCAGACAAACAAAATCAAGTCTTTCAACTTGGTAAACCATTTAATAAGCCCCTCGGCCAACAGGCCACGAGGAACATACTTTCTGGAGACCTCAAAGAGATTGATGTACACTCTGCACTGCACATACCGCACACACTCCTTTAATATTATGGTCATAGTGATGATCTCCAAAGCCAGAGCTTGACTCTATAGACATATCAATAATACAGAGCAACAAAGTCATCAATAAAACAGAGCAACAACACTAAAGCTCTAAATAAATGCATAAAAGAACAAAAAAATTAATAAGAAAAGACCTTTCAAAATAGTCATATCAACAGCCAAAGAACTAACAATAGCTTTATCCCCAATCTCTTCATCTTTATCCGACCTATTTTGCTTCGATACCCTAGATTTCGTCATAATAACAATGGATCTACAAAATGATGAAACAAAGGTCACAAACGCACAATAAAAGACCAATATTCAACTTGCATGGCCTGAAATACAGAGAAAATTGCCGAAAAATTGAGTGAGAACATAAAACCCAAAAATCAACCACAAAATCGAACAAATGAAAGTAGTAATACCTGGATGACGCCGGATTATCAAATGCGATGCAATACATCCAACATTTTCACGATTAAATATCAATTTTGGATGGTTTTGAAACAAAAAATTGATGCAATTTTGGCGGTTTGAGAGAAAATTGGAGTGGAGAAGAAGACGGAACCGAAATAAATAGAAAAGCGGAAACAAATCTAATTGATACCTAAAATATATATCTTATATACTATTGCATCTAAATCCCTATAACTATTAAAATTTCACAGAGAACCCTGGTCTCACCAAAAGTTTGGGTGAGATGATATCACCCAAGTCTTTGTAAAGAATATATATTATCTTGTATTCCCATTATTTCATTGTAAGAGATCTATTTATACTTAGGCAAAGTTTTGGAAAATACTGTATTTTCATAGGCACGTGAAAATACGGGGTTGATTTAAAATTATAGAAAGGTAAAAGATTTTAGTTGCAATATTAAAGTTTTATTAAACAACGTGAATTAGCTATGAGTTTATGATCCGTTTAATGCAACCAAAATTTTTATCTTGAATTATTATAATTTACATTTTAACCCGGATCCTTCCATAAGTTATAGAAAGACTGTCTTTGAAAAGACGGACTCTTATTTTTATTTCTATTCATATAAAAATCTTATAATTCTTTTTTTAATCATCAAACAAAATTTAATATACATGTATTAAGATTTTATTTTGTTACAACCTAGTTACATTTCAATCTAAAAGGTATGTAGCATCAATCTATTATAAAATTTTAGATTAGTATTAATATTTGAGTCGCTTTTGAAAGATGATCTTTGCATAAGTTATGGGGACTCAAGTGCAATTTTACCACAAAAATATGAAAAATTCGCATGTTTTACTCTAAACATTTATGTCTCTAACCAAATCTCAAATAGGCATGTAAGTTTACCCAAATAACTTATAACCCAAATTTTAATTATTTTAACACGCGAATTTTAATTAGGGGGGGGGTTTAAATATGTAATGTTTATAACCAAATCTCAAATTGTTTATTTGCTATTACTTCAGAGTATAAACCCCCTAATTTCATATTATTCTAATTAAAACCCATCTTCTATTCGGTCTTTCACAAAACTTTGGAGTTCGTCTCTTGAAAGACGGTCTTTCTATAAGTTATGGAAATACCAAGATTTAAATTGCAAATTAGAAGAAATCAAGATAACAATTTTGGGTTGCATTAGTCGTGTCATAAACTTATAACTACTACATGTTGCCTAATAAATTTTTAATGTTGCATCCAAAACCTTTTATCTTTCTATAATTCCAAGACAAAGTTTTGTATAAAACGGTCTTACTGTAAGACCAGAGGTTAAATTGTAAAGAATTCAGCATGGTGTTTCCAATTTAAGTTTTAAAAGTTCAGGGGTTGGATATGAAATTTTGTTATTTTACATTTAAGTTCAGGTATAAATATCAATATTTCTTCATATTCTCCCACAATTTTCTCACATTTTCTCTCCTCTCCTTTTCTTCTTCTGCGTTCTTCTCCCACTTTTCTCTGCATTCAACCTCTTTCTCCCTTCAATTCAACCGCTACTTTTCTCTGTTTTCTTCTATATTTCTTGTGCACGGTGATTTGCGATGAAAACGGAGAAGATGCGCTTCATTTTCTGGCATTTTTTGGTTTTAGCTTCGGTTTCCCACGGCCGAACACAATACGATGTTTGTTTCGTGTTTATCTTTGAAGGTAATGTCTTTGCTAAGATTTTTATGTATATTTTTCTTGTTTTTTTCCTTCAATTTTTGTTTACTTTCTTTGTTTCATGTGATATTCTAGGGGTTGTGTAGGTTATAGTGAGTAATATTTGGGGATTTATATTTTTTGTGTTTTGTGAGTTCTAACAGATTTGTGCTAATATTTGTGTTGCTGCTGCTGTTTGTTAGATAATTAAGAAGACTTGCCTCACTGCTGCTGCAATTGAGAAGGAATGAGGATTCGTAAGTTTTCTGCAGTGATGTTTTAGATACGGCTATTGATGTTTCTCGTTTTCAACTTGATGTTTCATGTTTTAGGCTTTCAGTGTTGTTATCTGTGTTAGTGTGATGTTTTAATTTCAGTGTTTGATGCTTGTCGTGTTTTCATACTTAAGTGTGCAATTGATGTTCAGTTTTGTTTGTGTGTGATATCTTTGGATTTTTTTATGATTTGTGGTAATTTTTGTGTATTTTTGCTGTTTCTTATATGTGTGAGAATGATTGTCCACTGTTGTTGCAATCGAGAAGGAAAAAGGATCTGTAAATTTTTGTTATTTTGCAGATGTGATATTTTAAATACTGTTGTTGATGTTTCACGTTTTATGTTTGATATTTTGGTTTTAAGTACTATTATCTGTGTTGGTGTGACATTTTAGTTTCAGTATTTGATACTTGTAGTGTTTTAAACGTGCAATTGATGTTCAGTTTTGTTGTATTTGATTGTGTGTGATATCTTAGGGTTTTGTTGCAATTTATGGTAATTTTTGTGTTGTTGTTAATGTTCTTTAAATGTCTAAGAACGTTTGCCCACTGTTGGTGCAATCGAGAAGGAAAGAGGATTTGTAAGTTTTGTTAATTTTAAATGTGATGTTTTAGATAATGTGGTTGATGTTTTAAATCTTGTATTTGATGTTTCACAATGTAGTTTTCAGTCATGTTTTGTGTACTATTGTGATGTTTTAATTTCATATATTTATGTTTTTTATTACTGCATGTGATGTTTTAATTTCAGCATTTGATGCTTCTTGTGCTTTCATGTTTAAGTGTGCAATTGATGTGCAGGTTTGATTGTGTGTGATACCTTAGGGTTTTGTTATGATTTGTGCTAAGTTTTGTGTTGTTGTTGCTATTTTTAGATGTCTTTACTTGCTCATTGTTCCTGCAATCGAGAATGAAGTAGGAACTGTAAGTTTTGTTATTTTTCATATGTGATGTTTTAGATACCGTTGTTGATGTTTCTCGTTTTCTGTTTTTATGTTTCATGCTTTAGGTTTTAAGTATTGTTATGTGTGTTGGTGTGATGTTATAATTTCAGTGTTTGATGCTTGTGATGTTTTCATATTGAAGTATGCAACTGTTGTCCAGTTTTATTCTTTTGATATTTTAGTGTGTACTGTTGACGTTTTTAAATTTTGACATTGATGTTTTGAATAATGTATTTAATGTTTCTCAATGTAGTTGTCAGTGGTGCTATGTGTGTGTTATTGTGATGTTTTAATTACAGATGTTGATGTTTTTACTACTGCATGTGATGTTTTAAATTATTTAACAGGAATAATTTCCATGTCAGAGATATACGATGACATGGATGAATTAATTATAAATGGTATGAGGAACCATGCTCTGAAGGTGTTCCCTTGAACAGAGAGCCGTAGTCGATCTTTTGACTTGTACGTTGATGGAGTCGAAGAGCCATCTACTTCGAAACCAGCAGGAGAGAAGGAAAGTTTGTGAATAAGCAAGCACGAAGAAAAACAAGTCAGGGGAAAAATAAAATTTGATTGTTTGGGATGTTTTGTTTGACATTGATTTCAGTTATGATGGTTGATTGTCATTGTTAGTGTTGAGGCGCTTGATTGTTATTGATATTTTAGCTTAATTTTAAAATTTCTAATAATTATGTTAGCAATTTTTTAGGGCATTTGAACCCTTTTGTAATGAATGATGTTTGATGGTTCGATAGTTATGGCGATTGGCATTTTCACATGTTAGCGTAAAATTTCAAATTAAAGTTTGCAACTTTTATATGCAAATTATTTATATATTGTGCCAATGATGATTCACTGAATTCCTTCGATTTTGAGTTGTCAGTGTATGATGTTTTATGTCTTGTTCATTTGTAACAAACATAAAGTGATACGTATCATCTTACATATGTAAATTATCATGTAAAAAATAATAATATCAGTGGATAGAAGTATAACACCAAAATAGTTTTTTTAAATGTAACAACAATGGAATGCATATTTTCAACACTAGTTTGAGATATTTTACTATCTTAATTTTGAATTTTTAACTTATATTTTCTTTTTGATTGATGTGTTGACTCTTTAAGCATGTCATTTTCAAAAATTGGTATTGATGTTTCTTATTTTTGAATAGTAGATTTTTATTTGATGTATTATTGATGTTTCAAAAGTGTGAATTGATCTTTTAAATTTTAATATTGATGTTTATAATGTTTTCATTTGTATGTCGGAACTTGGTAGACCTCTAGAGATAAAAGATAAACTCCTATGTGTGCCAATCCTCCAAACCGGTGGTAAGGGAATCGAAGCCGTCAAGTACACACATATACTCCAATAAAACACTAAATCAACAAAAAATAGGATCTCAGATACAGCTTCTGAGAACTCAGAAAACCCCTTCAAATCCATACTAAAAATTCCAGAAAATTTTGTGGAAGCTTTTTTTCCATCATGAAAATTTTCAGAATTTTTTGAGCATTTTTACTATTTTTTCTAATTTATACTGCTATGGCATGAAGCTGATCAGAATTTCCAGAAATCTGTGCTGCTGCCCATGACTCATCAAAAGCCTACAATCAATACCCAAAAAATTCCATAAAAAATCATGCAGCAGCTTCCAATTGTCTACTTCCATCATGAAAAATTACAGAACTTCGGCTTCAATAGTGCATTCCGTAGTAGAAGCCGACGAGAAGATATAGGTTTATGTTCGTCGGAGTACCCTCACCGCCGTCTGGTGTTCGACATACTTCACTCTTAGTTTGCACTATTTCACAAAATTCAATTTTTACCACTCATTTTAATATGAATTTCAAAATATGAAACGATACACATCAATAATTGAGCGACAGTTTTAACAAATTAAAAGTTGTATTTGATCTGAAATAATCTTAACTACGATATGGAGCAAGTAAGTACTCCCTCCATCCCACCTCTATTTACCTATAATAATAACGACAAATAAAAAATTGATATTTAAAAACTATTTGTTACGACAATTTCAACAATATCAAATATGATAATATCATTGATTATATATTTATTAAAATATGCGGTTAAACTTTTATAGTGAATAGTGTCAAAAAATTAGATGTGTAAATAGAGCTGGGAGGAACAGAGTATGATTTAAACTTTTTGAGTTTTAGAAACAGATTTGGTCATTATTTTGAGCAACGCGGAAAATGGCAGAAGAAAGATGATAGAATACTATTGCCTTATTAATTGCAAGCGTATTTGCTCTGTTTTCCTTTCAGCAGAACAAGTGCAGATGCTTAAAACTTGGAATTTTCTTTCTTGGTAATTTTTTATAAGAATACCGAAATCCAGAAGCACACATTATGCAAACAATGAACATAAACAGCAGCACGGTCGAACAGAGAAAACAGAAGCTTCAGAAACAAAGAAGTAGACGAGTGTATACATCTAAAGTCAAGCCATTATTCTCTATTGTGAACCACAGAAAACTGTGTAACCAGCTTGTTTTTCAGATACCTTATAACCTACTTAAAAAAAAGATATCTTATAACATAAACATCAGAATATAGCAGCATAAGCAAACTAAATAAATGAGTCCAAATCTGCAAAAATCAGTAGCGCAACACGTTCATTGTGAAGCTTTGGTCTCCGGTGAAATGAAATGAGCTCGTGACTTTCTCTCCTAAGCGTACATCATTTAGTCACCTTGTAACCCTAAAGAAACCAAAAGAATCAAACTTTGGTAGAGAGAATTACAGCGAGAAACCCGAAAAGAGAACAAAATGTAATTAGCAACTGCCTAGCTTCAGGATTTCAATCATTCAGATTCAAGACCAATCAGTTATTCATTGTTTTGAGAGAGAGATTGCTACTAATAAACGATGTTCAGTTCTAATCTTAGATTAATATTCATCGAGGGAAAACGTACCTTTACTCTTTTCAATAGGTCCTTAGCTTTATCATTGTTCTTGAAATGGTCTCACACAGGCTACAATGAACACAAGATATTAGTTCACAAACTATAGGGAAAGAAAAAAATCAAGTTGACCAGGAGACCCACAGTGCAAACAGATTGTAAACTGGCTACCTAAGACTGACAATCTTTAAAAAAATCAATATTAAGTGGTTGTGGGACAAAAGGATTCAAAAAACAAGATTTATCCCACTCTGAATAACAAGTAATTGTTTATCTCCTGCGTCATTTTCTATATGAATCTGACAAATAGTGAAGCCCCTCCCTATCTAGACTATAATTCCAAATATGCTATCTATTGTGTAATGTTGACAATCAGCTCAATTTACATATTTCTCGGAGCATTTTATCCAAGTAATACCCAGAAAGAGAAAAGGATAAATGAACAAAACAAAACCTCAAAATTCATTTAAAACTCTGGAAAAAATACAGCCATGTTCAGTATTTGTTGTCAGCATTCCAAATTTTGACTAAACCTAATATCAAATTCAGTGAGGAAAAGTTGTGTACCTGCAGTATTTTGTTCAATGCTTTTGATAAGGAAGGTTTGAGATCACCTGGATGTACATCACCACTTTCATAGTCCACAGCAAGCTCTTCGAAACTTTTAAATGTCCTGCATAACAAATCAACAAGTTCTTAATGCTTTTAGGAAATTCTAAGAATACCACAAGTACAACGAAGATGCATTTGTGTGATGAATGTTATTCGCATCCATAATGAACAACAGTAAGGAAAGAATCTATAGATCCTAACAAATCAATAGGTCAATTGCTTAGGTAGATTGATGAAGGAAAGGGACAATTATCTCGACTGGAAGTAACTTACTTAGGACCCCCATTTTCAGCACTTCGCTCAACAGTAAACTCATTAAACCAGGGCAGAATGATATACTTGATGTACTCCAAACAAGGATTCCCTGCCACAATTTTCGGAGGGCAGTATGCCTTCTTAATCTTAACATTGACATCAGCCTGTGACACAGTTTTAAGCAAGTTCATTGTAAAATATTTAATTTTTAATAAAATGTAGAGGGAAATAAACAATAAGTCAGTAGAAGTATATACATAAGCAAGCCTCTAACCCAATTCAAAAACAAACAAATAAAACAGTACAAATAAAACAGTACTTCTTCGTCCTCCATGTAAATGGAAGAAGTTGGGTCACTCTTTGACATCTTTTCTTGCCCTTGTTGTAGGCCAGGAAGCATATCTACATGTAAGAAAGGCAACAGCTCATAATATATTGGTTGTAAAACTCACATCTAGGTATTAACTCAAATATAAGTGAAAAACCATACGATGAGACAAGATGATAGGTTTGTTTTCACACTTGGTATCATCACAATACTCCCTCGCAAGCATATTCACTTTCCGCTGATCCATGCCCAACTGACAGATGTCAGCCTGTGAGATTAACATTAAGTGGGGTCATATCCATAAGGAAAAACTCAACAACAATTTTACCAACACTGGAAGTTGAAAGAAACTAAAGGCTGTCCCTCGAATATCGATACAACAATTCTAAATGAGAAAGGCACCTTGAGGAAAAATATATCAGCACACTGCATGCATGGATAGAAGATCTGTGCTGCAGTTAATTCGTCCTGCTCCGAACGGCCCATAATTTGACAGCACCTACAATAGGAACAAATACAACACAAAGTTACTGACCTACTGCAAATTAATAATCAACTAAACAAGAAAAGCAGTTATATAAAGAGCTTTCACCTTATAATTCTTGGAAGCTTGTTCCTTCGTGCTATGTCCATTACACGGGGCCAGTATTCGTGCGCTCTTGAGTTAATCTCCTGGGAAGACCAGAGGAACTCTACCTTATCCTCATCGAGGTTCATCCCCACAGCTTTCCATATTTCAATCAGATATTCACCCACAACTTGGATTTTCTTCAGATCACCACCCATCTTATTGTTTAACTGAGCAAACCAATCAGCAATCCAAAATTTTACTTTACATCCAGCCGAAGTCAACTTGTTCACATTGATTGCTTTCATAACACCCTGCATTACAAATAATTTATTAAAAATGAGCATGACTAGCAGAAAAATATACACAAATAGAAAGCTCTAATTAAATATCATCTTTTTCTATTCTTTCAAATCAGATAGGACAGTGAATGAATAATAAGAATCAACTTAATGAACACTCCCATGGTACTATTCAGATAGAAGATAAAAATGTAACATTTGCGCTTTCTGATTTCGGCCACAGCAAAAAGAAACACCACACTGTAAATTGCAAGCAAACTATAATAACATGCTACAAAAACATCAAAACACGTAGCATACCGCAACATGGGGAAAAGGGTCTGTGCCAGAAATTTGGTAATTATTTGTAAAATCTTTTAGGAAAGAGCTTTGTAATGCCATCTAGCAGTTTACTCACACTGAAATATGAAGAAGACTGACATGTACCAATGGAGGACATTCAAGAGAAAAACAGCAACCCAATAAAATTGATTCACGAAATCATGCCCTAAACTGTAATTCCACTACTCATGACATAAAATTTCCAGTTACCAGTACAATTAGTATTTGAAATTACATGTTGTAATTTCCCTCTGATAGATAAACCATTGACTACCCCAACAATTATATCACTAGTCATCAATATATTTCCAAAATTTTTTAATTGCAATGACTAAGTGAACATGCTTCAATAGACAATCTATCCGATAATAAGCATGGAATCAAACTGATAGGTGAGTGCGCACCTGCGTAATGTGCATCCTCCCGGATGGTTCAAAGCCATCGTAACAAATGGGCTGAGGCTTCTTGGACAGAAGATTCAACAGCTCATCTTCCTGAATGCACTCTTCTCCAATGCTCCTTACAATTCTAAACTTCTCTTCTGCACTCATCTGGGAGGGATGAGGTTGATCTGACGAGGACGGTTGCGAGCCGGAGGGTATTGAGACCGCCGCCATGGATTCCGACTGAGGGGTGGCAGCGTCTGTCATTACCGGTTGACTGGAGGAAGCTAGGTATAGAAAATAATGAGAATAACCTGGGGATGTGTATATTATATATATATATACACACACACGGTTAAGAATAACCGAAACCAAATCAAATTTGGATTTATATTTATGGCAAGTCGTATTAGGATTCCTATTCCGGCTGCCAATTTATAAGGAGGGAAGAATGGATTTATATTTATGGTAAGTCGTAACTTTTTTCCCTTCAAGAAATTGGTTTATAAAAGCGAACACTCGCACAAATTTTTCACCAAATTTCCCACCAAATTCCCAGAAAAGAGAACGCCTTTATCGCCCACCATCAGAAGACTTCTCTTGCTTACTGCATCTGAATCTAATTCAGTTCATCAGGTAAACAAAGAATCTTGAAGCAGCTTTGAGTTTACATTGGATCAAATCGATTTTTATATATTGGTAAATACTGCATGTTGTTTTTGGTTTGAATTTGTCAGCCGGTGCTATCCACAATTTTACCTGATTAGTGTAATTTTTGTGGGCTGTTGGAGCAAATTATATGTCTTTTCCTTTGAGGTGGTCTACAAGGATGTGTTTCATCAATGCAGCAGAATTTACATTAGGTCAACTGCTTTGTGCTGACCTATTGCCTCAGCAGCTAAGTTGGAATCTGCTTTGCTAATGTTTCTGTGAATGAAAGAAAGATTAGAGTCCAGAAGAATTTGTTCGATAAAAATCCCTCTTTGTGTGTGAATATGGTCTTGTTTCCCCGAGCTTATCTGCGGTTCAATTCATCAGAAATTTGACTTGATGAAATTAACCTTAAGTTAGTCATATTGTTACTGTTTTTAAAAACACTTATTTTAGTTAGTTCAGTCAGTTCAACAAAAATAAGTTGGGGAGAATAGGGCCTAAGACAATCCCTCAATATCCTCTAAACTGCTTCAAGCAGTCAAAAGGCTAGAAGGAAAACGCGCAGTTGAGAGCGCTTAGGGGGAGAGTTTAGAGCGCTTATGTTTGCATGCATATTCATTGCTCAAAATGGAACTTTTCCTGTGTATGTTAATAGCTTGTTTTCCATTTTTAATCTTATGGGGTAACTCATTCTTGTAGCTTAAGTGATTGCGTTGCTAAAGCAAGATTCTTGTACAGGTTATATCTATACTGTTGAAGCTCATTACCTAAGCTGGATTTGTTTTAATCTGAATGGCAATGCATCATGTCAGGAAGCCCGGACTTCCCCCGATGAATTTTCTGAACTTAAGAGGAATGCCGATCTTGCAACAGTTGCATCTTGAGGAGTGCCTACTTCGGACAGGGTCTGATAACTAGTGTATAATTAATGATGGAACCAATGACCGCAACATAGTTATGGGAGTTTCTGGGTAATTCTTTCTTTTTCACTTGTTCTTTTGTTAATATTCATATGAGTATTTTCCGAGTTCACCTTCTGAATCAGTAGGGAGGATTTCATTGTGTTCATGAACCTTTTTCCATAGGAGACCTGCTGAACTTCTGAAGGTCAATTCTGTCTTGCAAGATAAGGTTCCGGTGATACGAAGGTTTACAGGAGGTGGTACTGTGATTGTGGATCAAGACACCGTATTTGTCACATTCATATGCAACAA
>JAULKJ010111016.1:0-15375 GCA_032355405.1 Rubia balearica | reverse complement strand
TACCATGAACGGTGAAATAATCCATGAATACTTCAACAAAATTTTCAACAAATTCTGAGAAAATACTTACCATACACATTTGGAAAGTGACGGGGGCATTGCATAGCCCAAAAGACATACGTCGGTAAGCAAACGTACCAAAAGGGCAAGTGAAGGACATTTTTTCTTGGTCTTCCGGAGCAATGGCCACTTGAAAATACCCCTAATACCCATCCAAAAAGCAATAATATGTGTGACTTGCAAGCCTATCGAGCATTTGATCAATGAACGGTAACGAGAAGTAATCCTTCCGGTTTACCATATTTAACCTCCGACAATCAATGGAAACGCGCTACCCATTTTGGACTCTAGTGGGCACCATCTCACCCTTATCATTTTCAACCACCATCACCCCACTCTTCTTTGGTACCACTTGTGTTGGACTTACCCACTTGCTATCCGAGATTGGATAAATCATTCCGGTCTGAGGTAATTTGAGGATCTCCGCCTTTACCACCGTCATCATAGGTGGATTCAATCAACATTGAGGTTGTCTACCGGGTTTTGCATCGTTCTCCAACAAGATTCGGTGCATGCAAGTGGACGGACTAATACCTTTTATATCGGCAATAGTCCATCCAATTGTATCCTTATTCTTTCCCAAAACCTCCATAAGCTTCTTCTTTGGTGCCTTGGTAAGGTTTTGAAATAATGACCGGAAGTGTCTCCTCTTCCCCAAGAAATGCTTACTTGAGATCACTTGGAAACATTTTAAGCTCAATCACCGGGGCTTTCTTCATTGATGGCAAGAGTTCTGGCTTCTTGGATTCCTCCAAAGGTAGAGGAAGATGATCCAAATTCATCTTCGGACACTCATTCAAGTCTCCAAATATTTCCTTCAAGTTAGAGCTCAAGGAATATACATTGCATGCATCATGATTATCACATTCAAGAGCGGCTAACAAGGAATCATTCCTACTCAATTCAAAAACACCTTGCACAATATCCGCCATAACAACTAAAGCATGGAAAGTATATTCTTCATTAGGATACTTCATAGAGTCATTTATGTTAAACTCTACTTTAATCCCATCAAATTCCATGGTAAGGATACCATTGTGCACATCTATCATTGTCCTAGAGGTTTTACAAAATGGTCTTGCCAACAAAATTAGAGCGGCATGTTTATCATGCTCCATATCTAAGACATAGAAATCTGTGGGGAACATTAAGGAATCCACTTTACCAAGACATCCTCGATAATCCATTTGGGATATGCACTAGAATGATCGACTAATTGGATAACCACCCCAGTTTTATGCAATGTACCTAACTTAAGGCGCTCATACAAAGAATAAGGAATCACATTTATGGATGCACCTAGATCAAGCATTGCCTTTTCAAAATTGGTGTTTCCTATCATACAAGGGATGGTAAACATACTGGGGTCACCACACTTAAGTGGTAACTCCCTCTTGCACAAGGTAGAAACATGGTCATTCTTTCCTTTCTTTAGCTTATTTTGGGCCCGTTTCTTTCTATTCACCGTACATAATTTTTTTAGAAACTTTGAATAAGTAGGAATTTGTTCAATGGCATTTAAAAGTGGAATATTTACCTCACATCTACGAAAGAATTAATAGATGTTTTTGTTGTCGTCCTTCTTCTTCCTCTCCTTCAAAGCCTCTGGAAATGGTGGTTTTGGTTCATATGGAGGTATTTCCAACATCTTTGCCTTCTTGTGAGGTGGGGATGAAGGTGCTGAAATGGGCATTGATGCTTCAATAGTAATCTCCCCTTCCTTATCCTTTCCTGTCCTCACTCTTTCTTTGGGGATTCTCTCGGCTTTTTCATCAATTTCCTATTCTAACATTTCCACTACCACGGGCATAGTTTAAACAATTTCATCACTTGGGGATTCGCTAATCTCCCTACCACTCCTCAAAGTGATATCATTTGCATTTTTCCGAGGATTGAGCTCCAATTTTGAGGGAAGTTTTTTTGAATCTGTAGCCTCCATTCGACTCGAGATTTGAGCCATTTCGCTCATTTGCGTCTCTAGATTCTTGATGCTAGAGTCGGTCTTCTCTCGGTACTCCACAGTTTTGTTCGCACACATTATCAATTTCCCAAGAGCTTGCATGATTTCCGCTTTTGATATCCCCACACTTTCTCCTTGATTATAGGGCTTATCATCAAACCTCTGGAACTGTAATTGTGGTGTCTTGTATTTCTGTTGCAGAGGATGGTAGGGTTGAACATTGTGGCCACCTTGTGCGTTTCCATATTGGAGATTTGGGTGACTTTGGTTAGCCACCTTATGAGGATGGTTTTGATACCCTCCACCTTCCTAACACCCTGGTTGCCTTGCCAACCCATGGAACTCACTTCTTCCACATAGTAGTCTTGCAAATTTGTACATGAATTCGTAGAATGCAGAGAAGAGAAAATCTCGTAAGACTTGACATGAGGGTTTATCTCGGGTTCAGTCATCAATGCTTTCACCATAGAAGTAAAATTAGACACTTGGTCATCAAGTTTTCCATGGTTGGAGGAATTATTAACGTTGTTTGGGGGTTATTTCTCCTGAAATCATCCCTCGAGCTAAAGTTCCTTGATTCCTCGGCTAGCTCTTCATAAAAATCCATAGCTTCCTTTGGGATTTCATCCCAAGAGAACCAACACATGGTCCCCTCACTAGCCATTGGTCTTGATCAAGAAGAGCATTGTAGAAGTAATACACTAGATCTTCATCCGAATAGCCATGGTATAGAAAGCTCACGAAAATTTTCTCGAACCTCTCCCAGTAGTCGTAGAAAGACTCCTCATGCCATTAAATGATGTTACTAATGTCCTTCTTTAAGGCGACGTATTTTTATGCCAGGAAGTACTTGGACAGAAAGTTTTCTTCACCACAATCCAAGAATTAATGCTCCCGGGTGAAAGTTAGTGTAGCCAATCCCTTGCGTCATCTAGCAAGGAAAACGAAAATGCCTCAACATTTAGAGCTCCTCGTTGACCCCATCGAGAAGCATCCCACTACACACCATGTAGAAATCAATAAGGTGCTTGTTGGGATCTTTCCCTTACCTACCAAGGAATGACGGTAGAAAGTAAATCAACCTGGACTTCAATTCAAAATGACCATGAGCTCCAACCACTGGATATGTGATACACATAAGTTAGTGCTCAAGATTGGCAACCATCATGTCTCGCATTGGAACTTGCCTCACCTGACTTCTCTCCCATGTTGGGAGATGGTTGAGGTACTCCTCCCGAGAATTCACCTTCTTGCTCCTCATGTTGATCCATTGAGGTTTAAGATGTGGAAAAATGGTCACTAGGATAATTGATATTCACACTTTCCAGTGAAAGTCTCCCAACCATTCTAATTTTTAACTAAAACTAGGGGTCGTAGTGTAGGGGTTCTTGTGATGAGGATCGCGTGCGAACCATACACCAAGAACTCGAACAATATGTCCTTGAGCCAAAAAAAGATCAAATAAAAACTAAACAAAAGAAAGCTAAGAAATATTCGCAACTAGCACATATTTAACACATAAAATGCTACAACACTTAACAATATACACCCTGTCCCCGGCAGTGGAGCCAAAATTTGGGAGGTCATCCTCGTACCTCTCAAAGATGTAATTTTAAAGCCCTTTTTGCTTACTAAGTACAACTAAGTAGCTAGTGGCAAGTCAGGATCGTCCACAGAGAGGAGATATTATTAAGTGTTTTCTCATATAATGCTAAATACTAAGCAAGATATATAGATATACATATATATAAAAGCACATAAAGAGGGGGGTTTTTTGGTTTAGTTTTTCTAAGTTAACAATTTAAAGACAAATTAAACAAACAAAGCATACAATTACTAAAATAGGATTAAATATGAATTACAGAGTCTTGGGGCAGTTAACTTACACTTCCAAACCTCATATCTATCATTGAACATATAACCTATTAAACATCTTTATTATTTGTTGCGAACATAAATCTTCCACTCTTCTTTGACAGTAGTTTAATAGAGTGAATTCAACATCTCTAGCTAAACCACACTAATGACCCTTTAGTCGTTCAACGCCTAAAGGTGTCCCATTAATGGCATTAAGCTCAAAGAATCTACAAGCTTGGTAATCCTTATAAACACAACACTGTGTCTAAGCATTGAGCCAATTCATGATTTATAAAAGATTAGCCAAGAATGTTCAACGCTCATTAACTTCTCTCATTCGCTATAGAAATAATCATGATGAAGAATTCTACATCACCACATTACCTAGCACCCATCAAATCACCAACAACATTAGAGGCCCTAAATTGTGATTTTGGATTTCATATCAAAGAGGGAAGAATTAGCTACTTTCTTAAAAACCGAACACATAATCATACAAGCATTTCATATACTCAAACTTCCAATATCATAAATGAATTCAACAACCCATTTCAACACAATAAAAGAAAAATAGATAAAGCATTAAATAGCTTATAAACAAATATCATGACATGGGTTTGGAAGCCTAATAAATTGCTCCCAAGGTTATGTTTAGCTACTAGAGTACATACGAATTAACAAAATAAAATCAAACATGAATTCAAGATGAACTAAGAGAGAAAATGGAATAAACCTAGGGTTTTTCGAGCGGAAATCGGGAGAGAAAAGAGTTGCGGAAGAATAGAAAAAGTGATGAGTATTTATAGTACAAAAATCCCAAAAGTAAGTTTGGGCAGGTGGTCGTTGCGACTCCCGACACATCTGTCGCGACTAGCGATGGCCCAAGTACTCTGCTTTTAAGTGACTTATTCTCTTTGGTCTTCATGTAGTCTTCTCTTCTTCCTCTCTCCGGGCCTTCAAAAGTCTTCATAGTCTTCAAGGTCTTCAAATTTTCAACAATTACCTTGTCTCATGGAATTCTTATTACAAGTGACAAAAGCGATAAATTTGCTCTCAACTCTAATAATAGGAATTCAAGGTAAAATAGAGTATCCAAAGCATAAAAGTGTACCAAAATGAGTACAAAACATCCCAAAATAACTATTTAAAATGGACACATCAATGACTTTGGATTTAGATTCATCGAGGTGCATAGCTGATTTTATTGGTCTTATCAGCCGACCATATTGAGTAAAGACCATGTTGCACAGATCAATTTAAATGAGGTGACATATGAAAGAAATTTAATCTTTCCACTTTTTTTTTTACCTTTGATGAACCTCTTTTAAAGCTAAAATTAAATGTGCAGTACATTCTGAAGTATCTCGAAAAGGTTGTAGTATGCACAAGCCATTCAAATAACCCAGGAAGGGATGAAACTTTAAAGAGGATTTTAAAATCCTACTGAAATGATAATGTTTCCATAAGACCCAATAGTTAAATTAACCCTGGTGTCACTCAGTTTCTTTTATTTCATGTCTTCAAGACTCACTTGTCCATAGCATTTCGTAATATAGTTGAAGGTTCAAATTGTAAAAAATATACGGAAATAAACTTTGCTGTGGAGATGTGTGAGAACATGGTATATGCTGTAACTCATCCCAAATAAAATAACAAAGTATGTGAATTTCTAAAAATTATTATGAAATCACTTCTTTAAGGTGTAAACTCTCCTTGTATTGGGAAATTGAAGGGAGTCAAACTTTGGGATTTTTCATGCGGCTTTTGGTTCTTTCTATAGGTATTAAATATTCGATCTTCATTTTGTTGATACATTCTCTTAAATTTTCTTGTAGGTTTTTATAATTTCAGCAATCAATGGACCCTGGAACATTATCAAGATTTTCTTTGTAAGACATTTCTAAGAGGTTTGCTTAGATTCTCAACTTAATTCTCAACCTATGGAAAATTCTCCAACGAGTTCTCGAATTTGATTAAGATTCCATTTCTAATGGTTTTTTGGTTCTTTCTTGTCTCTCGCTGGCACTTAAATTAATGATTTCTTTTCAAATCCACATAGAATATTTAGTAATCTTAATTTAACTTATACCAATTTTCAATGAGTCCGCAATAATTTTGCATTTAAAATGTTACATCCATTGGATCTAGAGTCTCTAAGGAATATGTTGCTGTTTCAATAACTCATTAGCATTTTCAAAGGATGTCACATCTGTCATACTCATGCCCTTACAGAGAATATGAACTAGGCCTTTCTAAGGGAGTTCATCCTCAATGTGGTTTTGGGATCAAAGAAAATATTGTACAAATATTTAGTTATGGATTTCCAATTTTTTCTACTACCTTTGTGTTGGTCTAATTGAATATCCTTAAAAGTCAGAGTAAATTGGAAAATGGTGCAAAAAATAACTGACATTTTTCCTAGAAGTTAGCTTTACCTGAAGTAGAAATTCCATCATATATTCCCTTGAAAACTTTTCGCTAATGGCTTTGGATTTATATTTTTCAAGGTACATAGCTTATTTTAAATGGTCTTGTCAGCCGACCATATGGAGTAAGGACCCCATCTTCACAGATCAATTTAAATGAGACAACATATGCTAGAAATATACTTTCTCCATTTTCTCTTACCTTTGATGAACCTTTTTTGAAGCTAAAATTAAATGTGCAGTACATTCAAAAGTATCTCCAAAAGGTTTCAGTATGCACAAGGCGTTCAAATAGCTCAGGAAGGGGTGATACTTTTAAGGTTTAAAATCCTACCGAAATCAGAATGTTTCCATAGGAACCAACAACAAAATTAGGCCTAGTGTCACTCAATTTCTTTTAGTGTATGTCTTAAAGGCTCACTTGTCCCTAGCATCAAGCAGTTCGTTTGAAGGGTCAGATGCTAAAAAATATACTAAAATAAACTTTGTTGTGGAGACCTCTGAGAACATGGTATATGTTTTAACTCATCTCAAATAAAATAACAAAGTATGTGAATTCCTACAAAGTATTATGGAATTACTTCTTTACGGTGTAAACTATCCTTGTAATGGGAAATTTAAGGAGTCAAACATTGGGATTTCTGATGCGACTTTTAGTTCTTTCTATAGGGATTAAAGCTTCGGTATTTATTTTATTGATACATTTTCTTAAATAAGCTTGTAGGTAGGCATTCAATAGGCTCTGGAACATTATCAAGATTTGCTTTATAAGACATTTCCAATAGGTTTGTTTAGATTCTTGACTTAATTCTCCAACTAAGGAAAATTAAACTCACCTCCAGTAAGTTGCACATGAAGAAATGTTCCCGTTAAAAACTGCACAAAATACGCACTAGTATTTGTGCAAATTTTAGTAATTGAGCCTGATGATAGAATCAACAATGGTTAAAGTTATTGAATGAAGAATTCCTACATACCATGGATGTGTGACCAAACAACATAAAAAGTGACCTGACTCAACCCAGACTAATCCCAATAAGATAATATATGATTTAATCAACCATACCTGAACTTGCTTACCCAAATTAACGTCACCACCCATGGAGAGGAGGTTGACATCAATGTAAACGTTGAATTTGGATTTTTTCAACTACGGCCTAGGATAATGGAGTATGTTTCATGTAGTACTCGAAGTGCTCACCTTTAAGTAGAGTGAATCCAACATCCACGTGCTGTTTCCTCCGTTGTAGCCACCACTACCCTTTTCTTTGGTGATTTTTTAGATTTTCATTTTGTTAGAGGTGTGAAAGGTTTTGAAAATGTTTTATATGGAGGGAGTGTCTGTGGTCGCTTCACCACTATTTGACTGTTGGTTAAGTAAATTTTAATTTGTCTCTAAATGTTTAAATATTAAAATTCAAAGTAGGAAATATTAATGACCAACAACTTGTTTGTGTCTGATAATTTCTTATTTTCTAAATAAAACTACTCAATCATAGTAAATGATGTAGTAATTTATCATATTTTTCTTATTGGACAACTAAATTTTTAGTGTGTGTTAAGATTAATATTTATGAAGATAACTTTATGTATCCTATATTATATTTTACATAATTAGAGTAATTATTATTATACTATAAGATCATCAATGATCTATTATCATATGGGAAAATATTCTAGTTCTTATAAGCCATTAACATCATAGTTGGAAACTGAATCTTTATGTGATTTGAGAACCCGTGGAGAAATATTATTGAAATGAATAAAATATTTTCAAAACTAATGACTAAAACTCCCAAATAAAAATACAATCTTTATCTACCTTATTATTTTCTATCGTCTATGATATACTTGAAGTCCTCAACCTTTAGCATGTCATACGCCCCCAATATTGTTTCTTTGCACCAAGTTGTAGAGTTGACAAAAAAACAAAAGTGTTTGTTCTACACAGAATTTGCACTCATTAGCACTTGAATTACTAATTTATTCTAAAATCCACATAGAATACTAACTAATATAGTGTTAAATTATACCGATATGCAATGTATCAAGAGTAATATTGCACTTAAACTACAATAATAACATGATCTAATGTCTCTAAGTAATGTTTTGTTGTTTAAATACCAGTTGAGCATTTTCGAAGGAGATCTTGTCTCTCAAACTCATCCCATTAAAGAGAACCCGAATTAGAACTTTCTTACGGATTCTATCTGAAATGTAGTTACAGGATCAAGGAAAATATCGCACAAAGGTATAGTTAAAGATTGGCTTTTTTCCAATAGAAGTGACATCGTTGGGAAGTCATAAAATATGGATATTTGGCAGCAAGAAATCATCAAGCACCACCCAGGGAGGAAAGGTCGAGGTTGATGTTGGATATCTTAAAGTTGTAGCCATGCTTTCCAGTTTGGAAAATCTGACATCCATGTCGCTTCCCTATACTCGCCACCGTTGATATCTTTTTCCCGTGAATTTTGAATTTTGCTATTCGTTAGGGTTGTGAGATGTTATTTAAAGGATAATTGATGAGGCGTACATAATATAATATACTAATGTCATGTGTGATAAAATTTCCTTGTCAATAAAAACCATTAACTTAACCGTTAGAAATGGAATCTTAATCAAATTCGAGAACTCGTGCATGAAAATGACTGAACTAGAAAAAAATATAGCATAATCTAATGGCTAACACTCACAAATAAAAATTTAATCTTTATCTACCTTATTATTCTCTATTATCTATGAAGTACTCAAAGTCTACGACCATTAGCTCGTTAATCACCCCAATTGTTGTTTCTTTGCTCCCCGCTTTAGAGGTGACAAAAGAGAAAAAGTGTGCATTTCGCACTAAATCTGCACCCGTTGGCACCTAATTTGTAATTTCTTCTTACATCCACATAGAATATTCAGTAATCTTTATTTAACTTATTCTAATTTTCAATGACTCCACAATAATTTGCACTTAAAATGTTACATATATTGGATCTAAATTATCTAAGTAATATGTTGCTGTTTAAATACCTTGTTAAAATTTTCGAAGAATGTCTTGTCTGTCAGACTCATGCCCTTACAAGGAACATGAACAAAGCCTTTCTAAAGGAGTCCATCCTCAATGTGGTTCTGGGATCAAAGAAAATATTGTACAAATATTTAGTTATGGATTGCCCTTTTTTCTGCTACCTTTATGTTGATATAACTTAATCTCCCAAAAAGTAAGAGTAAATTGGGAAATGGTGCAAAAAATAACTCACATTTTGCCTAGAAGTTAGCTTTACCTGAAGTAGAAATTCTATCATGTATTCCCTTGAGAAACTTTTGCTGATGACTTTGGATTTAGATTCATCAAGGTACATAGCTGATTTTATTGGTCTTGCCAGCCAACAAAATGGAGTACGGACCCCAGCTGCACAGATCAACTTAAAGGAGGCGACATATAACAGAAATATACTTTTTCCATTTTCTCTTACCTTTGATGAACTAGTTTTGAAGCTCAAATTAAATGCGCATTACATTGAGAAGTATCTCCAAAAGGTTCTAGTATGCACAAGGTGTTTAAATAACTCTGGAAGGGATGGTACTTTTAAGGGTATTTTAAAAACCTACTGAAATCATAATGTTTCCATAAGAACCAACACTTAAATTAGGCCTGGTATCACTCAAATGCTTTTAGTGCATGTCTTCAAGGATCACTTGTCAATAGCATCACGTGATTTAGTTGAAGTTTTAGATCCAAAAAAAAATATACGAAAATAAACTCAATTGTGGAGATGTGTGAGAACATGGTATATTCTTTAACTCGTCTCTAATAAAAGAACAAAGTATGTGAATTTCTACACATTATTATGGAATCGTATCAAAAAATGAAGAATAAAGCTTTAATCCTTGTACAAAAAACCAAAAGTCGCATCAGAAATCCCTATAGAAAGAACCAAAAGTCGCATCAAAATGACCTAACTCAACTTAGACTAATCCCAATAAGATAATATGTGATTTAACCCACCAGACCTGAACCTACTTACCCAAATTAACGTCACCACACATGGAGAGGTGGTTGACGTCAATGTAGACGTTGAATTTGAATTTTTTTTCAACTGCGGCCTAGGACAATGGAGTTTTTTTCACGTAGTACTAAAAGTGCTCACCTTTAGGTATGGCGAATCCAACGTCCACGTGTTGTCTCCTCCGTTGTAGCCACCACTACCCTTTTCTTTGGTCAATTTTTAAATTTTCTTTTTCTTAGGGTTATGAAAGGTTACTAAAATGTTTTATTTGGAGGGAGTGCCTATGGTTGCTTCTCCCCTATTTGACTGTATATTAAGCAAATTTTCATTTTTCTATAAGTATTTAAACATTAAAATTCAAAGTAGAAAATATTAATGACCGACAACTTGTTTGTGACTGATAATAACTTCTTTTCTAAATTAAACTACTCAATTATTGTAAATCAAATTGGAATTTATCATATTTATCTTATTGGACAACTAAATATTTAGTATGTGTTAAGATTAATGTGTATGAAGATAACTTTATATATTCTATATTGTATTTTACAAATTAGAGTAATCATTATTATACTACGAGATCATTAAAGATTTTTTATCATATGGGAAAAATTATAGTTCTTTAAACCATTAACTTAATGGTTGGAAACAGAATCTTTATGTTATTTGAGAACGCATGCAGAAATATTATTGAAAGATTAAAATATTTCCAAAACTAATAAAATATAAAAATGCAATCTTCATCTACCTAATTATTTTCTATCATCTACAATGTACTTGAAGTCCTCAAAAATTAGCATGCCAGTCTCCCCCAATATTGTTTCTTTGCACCAAGTTGCAGAGCTGACAAAATAAGAAAAGTTTTTTTCCGCACAGAATTTCACTGATTAGCACTTGAATTGTTAATTCATTCTTAAATACACATAGAATACTAACTAATCTATATTAAATTATACCGATCTGCAATGAGTCAAGAGTACTATTGCACTTAAACTACAATAATTACATGATGTAATGTCTCTAAGGAATGTTTTGAAGTTTAAATACCAGTTGAGTATTTTCGAAGGAGATCTTGTCTCTCGAACTCATCCTATTTAACATAACCTGAATTAGAACTTTCTTAAGAAGTCTATCCTAAATATAGTTAAGGGATCAAAGAAAATATCGCACAAAGGTATAGTTAAAGATTGCCATTTTCTAAAAGAAGTGACATCATTGGAAGTCATAAAAGATGGATGTTTGGCTGCAAGACATCATCAAGCACCAACCAGGGGGGAAGGTTGATGTTGGATATCTTAGAGTTGCAGCCATGTTTCCAGTCTGGAAAATACGACATCCATGTCGCTACCCTTTACTCGCCACCATTATTATCCTTTCCTGTGAATTTTGAATGTTGCTATTCGTTAGGGTTGTGAGATGTTATTTAAAGGCTAATTTATGAGGCTTACATAATATAATATACTAATTTCACGTGTGATAAAATTTCCTTGTCAATAAAAACCATTAACTTAACCGTTAGATACAGAATCTTAATCAAATTTGAGAACTCGTACATGAAAATGACTGAACTGGAAAAAATAGCAAAATATAATGACTAATACTCACAAATAAAAATTTAATCTTTATCTATTTTCTTATTCCCTATCAACTATGACTTACTCAAAGTCCACGACCATTATCTCATTAATCACCCCAATTTTTGTTTCTTTGCTCCCCGCTTTAGAGGTGACAAAAGAGGAAAAGTGTATATTCTGCACTAAATCTGCACTCGTTGGCACTTAAATTAGTAACTTCTTTATAAATCCACATATAATATTCCCTATTCTTGATTTAACTTGTACCAATTTTAATGTGTCCACAATAATTTTGCACTTAAAGTGTTACATCCATTGGATATAAAGGCTCTAAGGAATATGTTGTTGTTTCAATTCCCTGTTAGCATTTTCGAAGGATGTCCTGTCTGTCAAACTCATGCCCTTACTAAGAACATAAACTAGGCCTTTCTAAGGGAGTCTATCCTCAATGTGGTTCTGGGATCAAAGAAAATATTGCACAAATATTTAGGTATGGATTGCCATTTTTTTCTACTACCTTCGTGTTGGTCTAGCTGAATTTCTTGAAAAGTATGAGTAAATTTATATAATGGCGCAAAGAAATGACTCACATTTTGCCAAGAAGTTAGCTTTACAAGAAGTAGAAATTCTACCATGTATTCCCTTGAGAAACTTTTGCTGATGACTTTGGATTTAGATTCATTAAGGTACATAGCTGATTTAATTTGTCTTATCAGACAACCAAATGGAGTAAGGACTCCAGCTTCACAAATCAATTTAAATGAGGCGACATATGATAGAAATATACCTTTGATGAACCTATTTTGAAGCTAAAATTAAATGTGCAATACATTCAGAAGTATCTCCAAAGGGTTTCAGTATGTACAAGGCGTTCAAATAACTCAGGAAGAGATGCTACTTTTAAGAAGATTTTGAAATCCTACTGAAAACAAAATGTTTCAATAAGAACCGACAATTAAATTAGGCCTGGTGTTACTCAATTACTTTTAGTGCATGTCTTCAAGGATCAATTTTCCATAGCATTATGTAATTCAGTTGAAGGTTCAGATACTAAAAAACATTCAAAAATAAACTTTGTTGTGGAGATGTGTGCGAACATGGTATATGCTTTAACTCATCTCTAATGAAAGAACAAAGTATGTGAATTTCTAAAAATTATTATGGAATTTCTTCATTATATTGTAAATTATCCTTGCATTGGGAAATTTAAGGGAGTCAAACATTGGGATTTCTTACGTGACTTTTGGTACTTTCTATAGGGATTAAAGTTTTGGCTTCATTTTCTGGATATGTTCTCTTAAATTAACTTGTAGGTTTTTATAGTTTCCGCATTCAATGAGCTCTGGAACATTATCAAGATTTCCTTTTAAAGCCATTTATAAAAGGTTTGCTTAGATTCTCGACTTAATTCTCCAACTGAGGAAAATTAAACTCACCTCTAGTAAGTTGCACAGGAAGAAATGTCCCTGTAAAAAATTGCACAAAATACGCACTAGTATATGTGCAAGTTTTAGTAATTGAGCATGATGATAGAATCTACAATGGTTAAAGCAATTTCACAAAGAATTACTACATACCATGGATGTGTGATCGGCCAACATGAAAAAATGACCTGACTCAACCCAGACTAATCCCAATAAGATAATATATGATTTAACCCACCGGACCTTAGCCTGCTTACCCAAATTAAGGTCACCATCCACTGAGAGGAGGTTGACGTCAATGTAAACGTTGAATTTGTATTTTTTTTAACTGCAACCTAGGACAATGGAGTATTTTTCATGTAGTACTCGAAGTGCTCACCTTTAAGTATGGAGAATCCAACGTCCACGTGTTGTCTCCTCCGATTTAGCCACCACTACCCTTTTCTTTGGTATTTTTTATATTTTATTTTTGTTAGGGTTGTGAAAGGTTATTAAAATGTATTATATGGAGGGAGTGTCTATGGTCGCTTCACTACTATTTGATTGTATATTAAGTAAATTTTATATGTTCTTTAATATTTAAACATTAAAATTCAAAGTAGAAAATATTAATGATCAGCTACCTGTTTGTGTCGGATAATAACTTCTTTTCTAAATCAAAAAACTTTAATATATTTAATGAAGTTGGCATTGGTCACATTTATTTTTTTGGAATATCAAATATTTTGTGTGGGTTAAGATTAATGTTTATGAAGATAACTTATATATTCTTTATTATATTATACATGCTTAGAGTACTAATTATGATACTTTAAGATCACTCACTTTCTATTATCATAGGGGATAAAATTTATATATCAATTGAAACCATTAAACTAACCGTTAGAAATGGAATCTTCACCTGATTTGATAACTCGTGCATAAATGTGATTGAACTGACAAAAATATTACAAAAACTAATGACTAAAAATAACAATAAAAATGTAATATTTATCTACTTTATTATTCTATATTATCTATGATGTACTCAAAGTCCTATACTTTTGCACGTTAGTCGCCCCAATGTTGTTTCTTTGCTCCCCGTTGTAAAGCTGGAAAAAAAAATCTATTTTCACGCTGAATATGCCCTCACTGGGACTTGAATTACAAATTAGTTCTCAAATCCTCACAGAATATTCACTAATATGGAGTTTAATCATACCAATTTGTAATCAATCCAGTTTAATGTTGCAATCAAACAACAATATCTACATAATCTGAATTCTCTAAGGAATATGTTGTGGTTTCAATACATTTTAAGCATTTTCGAAGGAGATCGTGTCTCTCAAACTTATTCCATTAAAGAGAACTTGAACTTTCCCTTTCTGAGGGAGTTCATCCTCAATGTAGTTCAGGGAAGAATGAAAATATCGCATATTTAGTTAAGAACTACCTTTTGTTTTTTAGACCTTTGTATAGGTTTAACTAAATCTACTAATAAACTAAGAGTAAATGGGAGAGTGGTGCAAAGAAATAAGTCACATGTTGCTGTGAATTTACTTTACCTTAAGTAGAAAATCTAACCAGTACTCCCCTTAAGACACTTTTGCCAATGATTATGGATTTAGAAAGAAATAAATCACATGTTCCTGGACCTCCTAGTATCCCATTGCGCTCACCTCCTCCACATAGTCATCTTGCAACGTCAGACAGGATTCTGTAGGATGTGAAGAAGAACAAATCTCACAAGATTTGACCTGCGGTTTAGCTCCGGACTGGGTCATCAATGATTTCAACATTGAAGTAAGATTGGTAACTTGGTCCTCAAGCTTCCCACTGTTGGAGGGTGAGCTTGTATTTTGGGGATTTTGCTTCCGCAAATATGATCGGGAGCTAAAATTTCTTGACTCTTCAGCCAGTTCTTCATAAAGGTTCATTGCCTCTACGGCTGATTTGGTCCCAAGAGAACCACCGCACGCTCCCCTCACTAATCTCTGGTCTTGATCAATAATACTGTTGTAGAAGTAATACACAAGATAACCATCCAAATAGCAATGATACAGACAGCTTGTGGGAAGTCTTTTAAAGCTCTCC
>JAULKJ010110909.1:0-15376 GCA_032355405.1 Rubia balearica | reverse complement strand
CGGGGGTGGAAGGTGGTGTTTATGGTGGGAATGGTGGTGGGGCGGCGACCACCTGGTGGTGGAGCAAGAAATTTGGAAGCATTACATACTTTGTATTAAAAGCATGCAAATGATTTTGATTTCTGGTGTAGGAATGACTATCAACGACTCAAAAGTAGAGGGAAGATACGGGAAAATATTACAAATGATCATGTGCAGGTCAGACGAAAAGATTAAAAGTCATCCTTGGCAATTCTATTACTAGTGCAGACACTAAAGGTGGTTCTCCAACAAAAAGAAGAGGAAAACAACCTGAGTGCGAGTGCCAAAAATGAAAAAATTGAAGATCAAATTTTAGCCCTCACTTCTATGGTGAAGTCTTTGATGGCAAAGTCCGTAAATGTGCCACATGTGAAATCTTGTGAAATTTGTTCATCGGTGCATCCTATGGACACTTACCCTCGTTTGCAAGATGATTATGTCAAAGAAATGAGTATTGACTAGCACTCGGGGTCATTCTTTTACCAAATTACCCACGGGTTCATTTCAAAGATAAAGATTTATAAATATTGCTACCGTACTCACTACTAACCACTATAGAGTAGCTAGCGGCAAGTCCGAGGTCGTCCATAGAGACACTATAATTCAAAAGTTAGTTTTACACAACCCACAATCGTGCATCAGTCTGATTGTGTGTCGGGAATAACTACTGCTTGGGAACATGTAATTGAGGGGTTTTGTGTCTAAAAACTACAGAGCATGCAAGTAAAGAGAGTATAAATTACAATTAACTAGTCTTTGAGGTATTTGCATAACATAACTGATTGGTGACTTTGATCCTAGATTATATCACATATAAATATATATATATATATACCTATCCTTATGCCTCTATCACATAGTGTGGAGGTGGCCGATAATTTCCAATGCATGTCACACAAAAGTTCGGATGCCTTCAAGAGCCACCTCACCGCCTCATAATTAGGGAAGTTAAGTCGATCGACCTATTTGATCCGCTCCTCCTTCCCTGTCATCTCATTCCTTATACTAATGCACCCCTGCTTAGAGAACTAAGCCTTGCATAGATCGCAACCTTTAAATACGAGAGTAAGGACAATATGTCCCAGACACTCTACTATGGACACCAACCCTAGGCCTAGAGAGGCAAAGGAATTGGCATCTCACGATGACTCTAGGGTTGCTATGACCCTAGTCGCTACAAACTATCATGCTTATCTATTGGGGTAAGCTAAAGGTTTCCCCTCGTTAGGAATTAGTCTAACACCCCTAACATGCAATCACTTTCACAACTAGCTAGTTAGAATTAGAGTCTAACGATCGAGATGGTACTCTCAAGGTAGAATGAATGCACTTATCTCCCTAGTACTCTCAAACCTACATTAGCCCTAATATAACATTCCCAAGATAGCAATTAGGCCTAGCACTATATACTATGCATGAATCACTTCAAGAAAAATGACCTATTACTTCACCCCTTTTAACTCGGAATTTTTGGTTAAGGGAAAATAACCAAGGCTCGGTTTTTTTCAAAGTAAAAACAAATTCCTCGATTTTAAAAAATTCAGAAAAAAGTCTGACATGATCGATGTCGCAAGCATTCCTCGCTTACTGATGTCAGTTGTTTTTGTGACCGACATCGCACGTCACTCTCACAGATATAAATAACCGATGTCATAAGCATTTCTCGCTTACCAAAGTTTCTTATTATTATGGCCAACGTCGCACGTCCCTCTCGCAGACATGAAATGACTGTTGTAGCACGCCTTTCTCGCTTACCGATGTCGGTTGTTTTTGTAACCGACACTGCACGTCACTCTCGCAGACATGAATGAATAAACGTCGCATGCGTTTCTCACTTACCGACATCACCTTTTATTCTGACCGACATTGCACGTTCTTCTCGCAGACATGAAATGACCGATATAGCACACCTTTCTTTCTCACTGACGTCGATTATTTTTGTGGCCGACATCCGTTGTTTTTGTGACCGAAGTCGCACGTCACTCTCGTAAACATGGTACTTATAAGAAAATGAATAACGAGATATAACACCTTTGTGATGCACGATTTAAAATAATTGAATATATACATATATCAATAACGTAATTTTTTTTAACAAAACTAAAATATAATTTTCAAATTATTTATGCAACTCTATTTGTTTTGAATAACTAGATAATACCCTTGCGATGCACTATTTTAAATAATTGAATATATATATTAATAATGTATTTTTATTATTTTTTTGTAACAGATTTTCTTTAATAAATGAAGATCAAAACAATCAATTTTAGGCCCATCTCACCAAGCCCATTACACCACTACAAAATCTACTCATCAGCAATAATAATACATCATCAAAATTTAACTACGTGATTCTAGCTAGCACTTGATCTCCATTCCTCCTCCGATATTATTTGGGAAGCGATGGTTTCTGCTTTCATCTTCACTTCACCAAACACCCTTTCATTCTCTTCCATCCTAAGCTTGTACAAACCTGCAACTAGCAGTTGGAACCTCATTGAATTCCTCCTTTTCGCCAGGACAAACAAAGGCCTCTTCAGTTCTCTGATGCTTCTAAACTTTGGCATCCATAAAGCATTCCACAGATCAATCCCAAATCTGCATTGAGTAAGTAAATTCTGAGTGTTTTCTTCTTCTTCTTTTTTTTCACAAAAAAACACAATCTCTTTGGTCATCATTCAGAATACCAAAACTATAAAGTCTGTCTTTCATCACCAATTTACCAACCAGAATCATCCAAATACGAAACCTGTACTTTGGGAGAATTTTTTATGCCATACTATTTACTCTCTGCTCCTGTTGGGATGACCTCCCTTCATCATGTCATAAACCAAGAGACCTTGAGCTTACCTTTTTTGTTGATACAGTTATCTAGCATAGGATAAATTGTTTCTTTCAATTTCATCAAAATTCTCCAAGGCTATTTGTGGGTGTAAGAATATGCACAATCTTTCAGCTCTTTGCCCCATATAATACTCATGTATCCATTTTATCCACAGTACATCCTTTTTCTGGAAAATATCCCACATATGCTTACTCAATAGTGCTTTGTTCCAAAGACTTGAATCTTTGATGCCCATTCCACAAGATTTTTTAATATTGCACAAAGAACCTCATGCTACAGCCGAGAATTATCTTGTTCCTACCTCTTCCCCCCAAAGGTAGATGGTACAAATCTGAGTGATTCTTTTGTGCACATTCTTGGGTATGCTCGGTACACTGCTCTAATACCCAGTTAAACTCATCAAAACTCCATTTATAAGTTACATCTTCCCTGCCTGTGATATATTTCGTGAACTCCAATTCTGAATCTTGTATATGATTTTCTCTTTAAGTACTTCACATTCCTCTTTACTCCATTTTACTAATGAAAAAAGTAACCCTAAGTACTTCATATGGGAAGCCCCCTCTTGTTACATTCAAAACTGAAGCTAGAATTCCCCCTTCAGCCTCTGACATCTTAGAGAAATAGATCTTGGACTTCTTGTCATTCACCGCCAAACCTGTTGTTTCTCTGAACTTTGTTATTACTTCCTTCACAGTTCTATGGATTTACTTCCTTGGGATTGAATGGACTTCAGCCTTTCTGTACTTCTAATGATAGTCAATCCTTCCTCCCAGAATCACTTTTTTCATCAACCTGGTAAAGAACTCCATGCAAATTACAAATAAAGAGGGGAGGGGAGGGGAGGGGAGGGGGGAACTGGGTCTCCCTGTTTAACCCCCCTTCTAGCCATAAAGGAATTTGTATATCTACCATTTACAGATTAGCACAACTTTGAATTCATAGTACTTCTCTGAATCCAATCCAATATAATATCAGTAAATTTTAGAAGCCTGAGCCAATCATTCAAAAATTTCCAATTTATGCTAAGAAAATCTTTACTAATATCAATTTGAGTTATACAACTCGGCCTCATTGTCTCAACCCCATATCTATCAAGCAATTCCTGAGCTAAATATTGTGTGAGATGCATCTACCTTTAATGAAAGCACTTTGGTTGCTGCTTATCAAGTCAGGTAATACTTCACCTATTCCGTCACTTAAAATCTATGTAATAATCTTGTAAAGTGCAGAACAACATGCAATTGGTATGAATTCAGAAGGTACCTTGGGATGCTCTACTTTTAGAATCAAAGAGATAACTCAATTCCTGAAGACTTCAGGGATATTATCACCCTTGAAAAAAACCCTGTACTACCAGAGAAATATCATCACCAATATCCTCCTATGAGTGCCTGAAGAAGTGGCTGGAAAATCCATCCTTCCTCGGGCTCTTTGAAGTACAGATCCCCCACAAGGCCTTCCTGATTTCAGCTTTGTCCACTGATTTTATGAGTTTCAATTGTTGGCTTAGATTCAGCACTTTCCCTTGTTGTACAACACCATCTTCAATGATACCTCAACTTTAAGTCCCAAATGAGACTTAAAATGTTTAATCAGCCCCTCTTCAATTCTCTCCTGATTTGAAACCATTTTTCCATCAATTTTTAGACAGAAAATTCTATTTTGGTACTACATTTTCTTCAAAGAGTCAAAAAGACTTTTGTAGGTCTGTCACCATCCAACAACCATTGCAATTTAGTTTTTTGTTGAAGAAAACTAAATTCAGTCTCTTTTAGATTCTCAGCTATCGCCTTGATGTCTGCTAATTCTCTTGAGGCTGGGTTTTCATTTAACTCCATCTGTTTTTTCTCCCAATCTTTCTGAGCTTCTTCAGTCTTCTTACAGATCTCACCAAACTCATACTTGTTTAGCATTTTCATGGGTTTCTTCATTCTTTTCAATGAATTTGCTACATAATTCATATTTTCCACTGACTTCATTTCACAGAGTTACTCCACATGTTGAAGAACCTGTAGGGCCTCTCCACTGACTCATTTTTCCAACTGGATCTTACCACTAGGGGTAGATGATCATAGATGATTTCATTTTTTTACTTCACAAAAGGATTCCTGATATATCAATAGGCAAGAATCATTCACTAAACATCTATTAATTCTACTCATTAATATTTCATCACCATCTCTTCTATTGTTCTGGGTAGAAGCAAAGCCAACAGTTCTGATTTCACTCAGTTCTAAAACCTCAACCATCATTTGGAAGTCTTCCATTTCCTTTTCCTCCACATGATTACCACTGAATCTGTCATATGGCTTCAAGGGGGAGTTAAAATCACCAAGCATCAACCATGGTTTGCCTTTTTTGTTTTGCTGACTCAAATAATTCCACAGATTTTCCTTCTCAAAATTGTGTTATAGCCATAAACCATAGATCAATAGACAACACAGTTATCGGTCTTCAAAGTACACTCCAGATCAATTCACTAATCTTCAATATTTTAACATTAAAAATCTCGGGTCTCCATGCTACCCATATCCTCCCTTTTTTATCACCGGTGCTGTTAGTTATCAAGTTCCATCCAAGACCCATTCTTCTCCATACTTCTCCCTTATTTTATTTTTTTATTTTTTCTTCAATAATTCTAAGCAATCCAACGTGATTTCTTAGGCTAAACTTCCTCACCTCATACTGCTTTGCCTTATATTAAAACCTCTAATATTCCATGATGAGATGTAATTCATTATCTGAAGGTTTTTCCTTCCTCGTCCACTTGTTTAACTCTGTATTCAACACCAATTTCCTCAGTGAAGGATTTGTGCCATGTGCCTCATTACTGCCTTGACCTAAATTTTGGTCTGATTTCTCCTCTTTCTGTCCCGGTGCTTGCTCAGTACACCCTGGAACCTGCTGAGCCTTCCCTTTTGACTCCCTAACCAAATTATCAGATACTCCCTTCTTCAGGTAAACCTATTTTTTCATCACTTCTTTGGCATTTTTCTTTCTACATTCATATCTCAAATGACCATACATTTTGCATTCAAAACAAATGACAGGTTTCCATTAGAATACCACTTTTTGCTGAAGTTTTATTTTTCTCTCATTCACATACAAAATTTTATCAGGGATTGTTTCACCAACTCTCACATCTAGTTGTATTCTAGCAAATGCTAATCTCTCTTTTTCAGCAGTGGCTCTATCCAGACATATAGGCCTTCCTAAAGGGTTCACAATTTTACTGATAGTCTTAGGCTTCCAGTAAATTAAAGGGAGGTTAGAAAGTTGTATCCAGATAGGCACATAATTAGGTTCATTTAGGTCTAAATCTTTATCCCAATTTTTCACAATCACAGCCTTTCCATCAAATATCAACATACCCTTTTCTACTATTTCATCACAAACAAAATTAGAAATCATTTTCACCATAAATATCCCCTTCTGTAACTGCCAGATTTTTACTACCTTTCCCCCCAAATTCTTAACAGAAAACCTTCAATAACCTTAAATTAGGGATTACATCCCATTGTTTTGCATACCAAACATTTTCCCCAGAGTTTTGTACCTTCTTCTACATCTTCATCCGTAATTTCTCTGACTTCCATGCCTTCTATATTGATTGTGTCATATCTTCTGACCTCCTGTTGATTATCAAGTAGAGCCACCAAGTTTTGCGATTCTTCCTCCTCAACATGATCTCCCCACGAAAGTTTTTTGCCCTTTTTTTATGTTGAACTCCAAGAGCAGGTTTAATCTCAGATACCATTTATATAGAGCTAACTTCACCTTTGTTCGTCACCTCTGTACTTCTCCTGTTTGTAACTTCACCCAATTTCAGATCTCCTCCTTCTCCATCTTTCTTCGAACGGTCCACATTTGTTTCTTCTCTCATAAGCTGCTCTGCAGGCATTTTGGGTTTCCTCCCTCGTTTATTTCTCTATCTACCCATTGAGGTGATGTAGAACGGCGGTCAGGAATCTAGACGAAGTACAAAATAAACATAGCATCGCACCAGTGATCGCACACAGCCACCAGTGTTTTGAGGTTAGACTTACCTATATTATAAAATTTTTAATTTTTAATTGTTAACAAAACCAAAATATAATATTTAATTTTTTCATCCAAGTACATTTCTTTTGAATTTTAAAAGATTTTATAATTATACTTTTAACTGTGACTTTATGTTAATTTTTTCAAATGAAACACATTAAACATAGAGTTCAAGTAACATGATCGAAGTCGAATATTAATAAATAAAATTTATTTTTCATTGAGTAAAATTTTATATACTACTTATTCATTATTATATAAAAACAAGTAATATATAAATAATTAGTATATAAAATTTTATTTGGCAAAATTAGAGTTTATTTATTAATAATCGACTTCGATCACATATGGCTGTCAACCTTATTTGACTTTTCACATATAAGAATTAATAAAATGGTTTGACTTTAATTGATAAACGGTCAATTTTATTTGACTTTCCATATGTACTTAGAAATAAAATGGTTTGATTTTAACAAATCAATGGTTAACCCCTACTTGACCTTTCATACATAAACACTAATAACTAAGGTTTGACCATAAGTAATTAATGGTTAACTCCCATTTGACTTTTCATATATAAACACTAATGAAATGGTTATAACTTAACTAATCAACAGTCAACCTTTACTTGACATTACATATAAATCCTAATAACTAAGGGTTGACCTTAATTAATCAACGGTCAATAGGGGTGTTCGTCGATCCAAGACCGGACTGGAACCAGTTAGGACCAGAACTGGAATCACGAAAAAACTTGGACCGAGGACCGGACTGGTTAGTAATTGTATAGGACCGGGACCGGGTCTAAATTATTCCAGTTTTGGACCTGTACAACCGGTTGGACCGGATTATAGTAAACATTATTCTTTTATAAAAAAAATTGGTGTTGGAAAATTTTAATTAAATTTTGCCTTTAAAAGATAGCAAAATAGAAGTTTTGAGAAAAAGATTTGCCTCAAAATATGGAAGAATACTAACCCAACGGAAATAAATCTAAACTAGTACATAAATTTATTATAAATAACTAAAAATATATACATAAGAGTAAGTTACCGATCCATCTGGTCTAGTCCGGAAAAACCTGGTCTTAGACCAGAACCCAAAATCCTATAAAATCTTGGACCGAGACCGGATCGGAATTTAATATATCTGGTTCCACTCTTTGTATTTCGGTACGGTTTGGTCTATTGTATTGGTCCGGTCTATTTTTCCGGTTAGGACCGGTTCATGAACACTCATAACAGTCAACCCTTATTTAACTTTCTATACATAAACACTAATGAAAAGATTTGACCTTGAGGGATCATCGCTAACCCTTACTTGACTTTCCATATATAAACACTAATAATTAAAGCCTGACCTTAAGTAATTAGTGGTCAACCCTTATTTGACTTTCCAGACATAAACATTAATAATTAGGTTTGACCTTAAATAATGAACGATCAACCCTTACTTGACTTCCCATATATGTACACTAATGAAATGATTTGACTTTAGCTAATCAATGGTCAACCCTTATTTGACTTTTTGTACATAAACGCTAATAAATAGGTTTGACCTTAACTAATCAACGATCAATCATTACTTGACTATCCATATATATAAACACTAATGAAATGGTTTGACCTTAACTAACGAATGGTCAACCCTTATTTGACTTTCCATATATAAATGCTAATGAAAATGTTTGACCTTAACTAATGATCGGTTCACCCTAACTTGACTATCTATAAATATAAACGCTAATGAAAAGGTTTGACCTTAACTAATGAATGGTCAACCCTTATTTGACTTTCCATATATAAATGCTAATGAAAATGTTTGACCTTAATAATGAAAATGCTTGATTCGAACTAATTAATGATATACTTCTACTTCACTCTCTATACATAAATTTGAATAGTTATGGTTTGAACTTAACTAATACAGGTTCAATTATTTACTTAGACTTTCTACTTATTAACACTTAAAAGTGGTTTTTCCTTAATTAATCAATGGTCAATTATTACTTAACTTAACATTATATATACTAATGAAGGGTAGTAACTTTAACTAATAAAAGGTCAATCCTAAATTGGTTAATCAAATTTGAATACTATTTTTTTTATCTTCATACATTTATGAAAGTATATGCAACAACATAATTTTTAAATAAAAATATACTAATAATAATTTTAAATTTTTTATTATTGATATATTTTTTTGAAAAAATTGAATTTATAAAAAAAAATTTAAGTAGAATTTGTTTTTTACAACATTTTAAATATAAATTCAAGGTTTGTTATTTCAGCCCTCAAATATACGTTTAAGGACTTAGTTTTTAAGCCCAATCTAGCCCAAAAACATGTGCCAAACCCTAGCCCTATAAATAGAATGAAACCATAACCCCCACCTCCATTACTTCTTTGGACATCCTTCTCCTTCTTGGGGCATGGGCAATAGTGGTTTCTTAAAATTAAGAAACCACTTTAGAAACCAAAAACACCTACAGTGGTGGTTTCTAGAGCGGTTTCTTAATATAAAAAACTGGTCCCTGGTTTGTTACCAAGAAACTAGTCTAGCAATCGGTGGTGAAGACGGGAATTAATGCATCCCATGTGCGCTGGGGCTGTTGGAAGCGGCCTTTTTTTGTTCCCGCATGGGACACATGTCAACCATGCATTGACCCACGTGTCCCACTACATGCAACTTATTTTTTTTGTCCCATATAGGGACACGTGGCACCCTTTGATTGGGTCACGTGTCCCAACCTTTATTTTTTTAAAATTTGATTTTAAAATTTTGGAAAAAATATGGAAAAATCCCTAATTTCTTTTTAAAAAATCTGGAAAGAAATTTTTAGTCACAAAATATTAAATAACTTATTTAAAAATGAAATGAAATTTAAAAAAAAAGAAAATGTACTATTAAATTTCACATTCAACTTATTTTGAGTGGACATATTTAATTAAATTAAATCTTAATGGTAAAATTAATGAATAGGATAGATAAAATCAAGTGGGGTCTATGAATAGTAGAAAGTGGTTTATTACCATTGTTGAGAAGAAAATAAGTGGTTTCTTAAGCGAGTTCTTAAAGTGAGCTGGGGGAGAGAATGAAAAAATAATATGTTTAATTGGTAAGAAACTGGTAGCGGTTTCTACTATTAAACATGGTCTTACACCCTTGCACTGCCGTCTCCCTTCTCCGCCCTCTCTCTTACCCTCCCGCTATACAATAGCCACCCCATCGACACCGTCCTTTGCCCCCATCGACGCATACTCCACCCTATTGAAGCCATCCTCCACTTCATCGAACGCCATCCTCTGCCGAATTGATGACCTCCTCTGTCGAATCGATGACCTCCACCAGTCTCCACCTTGTCTCCCGCTCCAATTGTCACAGATGTTCTCGGTCTTGACTCCGCCATTCTCGGCCTTAGCTCCACCATTTTCTGACGTGGCTTCTCCGTTCTCCGACGTGGCTCCACCATTCTCTGCTATTGGCTCTGTCGTAACTCTGCCATTTTCTACCCTGGCTCCGCTGCTGTTCGACTCTGCTTTGCTATGCCATTGAAATATGTTATTTTTTATTTTTTAAATCATCTTGATGTATTTTCTTTAGAGCTCCGATGTACTTGATTTGTGTTTTGTTATTTTATTTGTATTTCATCAGATATGTGCTGTGGAATTAAAATACGAGTTGTTTTATTAGTTTCTTGCTGCTGTTTACATGAGATATGACTGGAAACTCTGGTTATGAACTACCAAACGCATAATCGACGTTGATTATGCTTTCAGTAATTTTTTAAAAAAAAATCTGGAAATACGACGTGTGATGTTGCAGCAGTCTCATCAAATTGTTTTTACTGCGATTAAATTTGTACAAAAACTGAAAATATGAAGTACGATGTCGCACCTGCATCACCCTTATTTTTTTGCTGTGGTTTAATCAAAACCGATCTTGCATCTCCTTCGATCCTACAAACTCTTTACCTCGGTTCTTTTTCAAAAAATAAGGTAAAAAACACTTTTTACCTTGGTTTTGAACCGAGGTAAAAAATATAATTTTTACTCCGGCTACATTTACCTCATTTTTTGGGCTAAAACGGAGGTAAAAACACTGCAGAACTGCGGTAAAGGTGTTGTTTCTTGTAGTGAATTTATGGATGTATCATAAATCATAACATGACATAAATCTTACAAGAATATAAATCACGAATCAAGTACAAATATTATAGGCAATAAAGATAGGGTAATCAATGAATCTCACAAAGTCAACATCAAATCATGAATAAAAATATTACCCCAAGAAATAAATTACCCTAGAGACATTTAATCCAAAGCAATAATTGGATTTAATGCCATAAGGAAAAAACCAGAGAAATAAATGAAGGGAAGAGATAGCTTACTTCGTTCTACTCACCACTAGGAATAATAATAATGACCAAACTTTTGATCCATGACATTCACTGAATTAAATACCATGGATCTAAGAGCTAAGAGAGGGAAGAAGAAGAAGTCTAGAGAGAGAGAGAATGAGATAATTCTCCTCTTCCTTCCTACCAACCAAAAACTAAAATCTACATTATCGCAGCTTATTAAACCCTAGGAGACTAAAGGCTCCTTATATAGGACAAGATAAATGGGCCTCTAAAGACCCAAGTTTGGAAAACCCTAGTGAAACTTTAATGACACCCCCTAACAGCCACGTTAGAACTATTGCACAACCCACACAAAAGTACGTGGGCCGAGGACTGGAGGTGCCACCCGGGCATTCTAAGCTCGCAGCTCATGTAAAAGCACTCGAGCCGTATTTTGGATCCTTGATCCCGCTGTTATGAGTGCACAGGACGTTTTGCATTATGAGACCCGCGGTCTGGACTTCATTTTCTTAGCGCAATTGGCACAAATTGTGCAAATATACACGGGCCGTACCAATCTTTGAATCTTCCAAAACTTGGCTTTTCCCTTCAACTTGTATGCGCAGCTACGGGTGAATCGCTGATCCAATTTGGGAGTTCCTGTAGTCAATTTTAAAGTGCTCGAGAATAAAAATCAAATGGTGTCACTCTTGGAGGTTGATTCTTTATGAATCATTCCTAGAACTCGGTTCAACTCTCGTATTACAATTTATCTGCTTCTTTGTCTTCCTTCTTCGACCCTTCTATCTTCTACAACATTTTGACTCATCCCTTCAGTCTTCTACCATCTCACGAATAGCCTCCGCTAAACTACTCCAAAGTGCTTACGAGCGATCTACATATATGCTCACAAAATAGAATCTAGATGCGCGTAGGACAAAAATCCATTTAGACTTAAAATAGGTTATAAAAGAAGGATTTAGATATGGAAACAAAAAATGTTCATCTAAAATCCTTATGATGTAAACTTATCTAAACCTAGCATTCTACCCACACAATGATAACAAAAGATATGTTAAATGCCTTAGAAAATACATATATTTGATGTCTCATCAAGTTCCATGGGGGTATTAAGGAGGTCAAGGTTACCAAGGCTATCAAGATAGTCATGGATACCAAAATAGGCCTAACAATATGGCTTGGAGGGATCATCCCAACCTTAGGTATGGAAATGCTCAAGGGGGAAAATTCTCAATCATATTGTCCCCCTCAACAACAATACTGGCCTCCTCAACCACAATTCCAAAGATTTCAAGACAAGCCTCATGATCAAGGTGAAAGTTTGAGGAAGTCAAAGGACGAGGTGATGCAACCCTTGGGAAGATTAAACCTAAGTGCGGAAAAATCCAACAAAATAAAAATAAGAGAATGATGAGTTAAGCATCAATATCTTGGAGACTCAAATGATGCAAATTTTGAATCGGATATAGTCTAGAGATTAGGGAACGCTTTCTTCTCAACTGGAACTTAACCCTTGCCAAAATGTAAGTGTCATCTCATTGAGGAGTGGTAAATAGGTAAAGATCCCCCAAGAAGAAGATGTGGTTGTGAGAGAGCTTGAGAAAGTAAAAACTTTTGAGAAAGAGGTCGAGGAGTTGGCCAAGGAGAATTTGAGCAATGGGAAGGAAATTGAGGAAGAAGCCCTTGTGCCGAGATCGGGATCAAGCCCCGAGACATCATCCCTTCCTCACAAGAAAGCAAAAATGGTGAAAACCCCCTCCTATATACGGAACCACCTTTTTCAAAAGCCTTGGAGGATAGAGGACAACAAGGATATCTACGGAGTCTTTCGTAGATTTGAGGTAAACATTCTACTCATGAAAGCTATAAATCTAATTCCTAGGTATGCCAAATTTCTTAAGGAATTGTGTTATTAATAGAAAACAAATGATAAAAAATAATCACAAGAGTGGAAAAAGTGAAAATGTCTCTACCTTGTTTAATGGTGAATGACCTCCTAAATGTGATAATTCGGGAATGTTTACTTTCCCTTATATGATTGCAGAAAAACTTTTTGAAAATGCCATGCTTGATTTAGGTGCTTCGATTAATGTGATCCCCTATTCTTTATATGAAATTATATATCTAGGCACTTTGCACAAAACCGGGGTTGTTATCCAACTGGCCGATCACTCTAGCACATATCTGAAGGGTATTATGAATAGAGTATTAGTAAAAGTTATATCTTTGACATTCCCCAAAGATTTTTACATCCTTGATATGGAGAATGATAATCATGCTACACCTATTTTATTAGGTAGGTCATTTTAAAAAACTTAAGGACAATAATCAATGTGCATAATGGGAGATTAACTATGGAATTAATGGGTGGAAGGTAGAATTTGACACTAATAACTCTATCGATTTTCACAGTAAATACCACTCTTTCCATGCTATCGATGTTAAAGATATAGAGCAAGGAATGTAGTAATGATTCCTTGAAAGTTTCCTTGGGGAATAATTTAAAAAATGATTTAATTGCACATTTTATGAGTACTATCTTGAAGAAAAGCAATAAGAATAAAGAATCTCTTGGGGAGGCAACATCCAACACTCTTAGTTTGCCCACGATAGAACCAACAAAATCGGGGTTACCTCCTTCTCATGTGAAGATTTGGGTGGTTGAGTGTAAACCACCACTAAAAGTGTTTAAATTTTCATCTCTTAGATAAGGAGAGAAACCCCCGGTATTCAATTCGAGCAATATCACCGTGGATCAAATAAGAAAATTGTTGGTCATGTTGAGGAAGCACATGAAGAAGCCCTGGATTATGTTCGCTGAGCTTTGTTGGAGGATGACGTGGATCCTAAGAATTTTATCCTGGATTGAGGAAAATAAATGTTTTGTGAATGACTCCTAAAAAGGGATTAAGTCATGCCGACAATGTTAGATAAACTTGGTTTTGATCATCCGGATATTCGTTCGCTACACTCCGTTGATGTAAGTTTTTATTCCTCTACCTTACATTTTCTTCTTGACTTCTTATATGCACTGGGGGAAATGCATGCTTTAAGTGTGGGGGAGGGGAATAAGGATGCTCTTGCTTGCTTATTTGATTATTTGTATTTCTTGATTTGATTTCTATGTAATAAGGAACTTTTTAGAACCATTTTTGTTTGAAAAAATGACAACTTAGGAAATATTGGAGGGTTCATATAGGTTGAAAAGTCGAAAGGGTAACCTATGCAAAAATAAGAGGTCTTATGGTGTGGAAAATGTGAGGTGTGAGCTTTGAAAGAAAGTAGAGGCTACGATGAAAACCTGAGAGTGCTCCTTAACAAAATGAAAGAATTGAGAGAAATGGAAATATGTGAACTTTTCTCTTGTTTTCACTTATTAGTGGGATTTCCGGGTAGAGTAAGCTATCTTCTTAACTTTCTTTGGATGTTTATACCTCATTCTTATTATGGCATGATTTTGTTGTTTTGGTGGTTTAGGACTCCTTAGGTCGTGGGGATGTGAGGGTTGGAAAGCTCCTATGTTTTGGGTTTGGGTAGTTCTAAGAATAATGTGTTGGTTGTGCTCTTGGGAAAACATAGCTTAGAAATCACCTTAGGACTTTTCTTGTTCTTACTCGAGTACGAGTAAGGGTCTAAGTGCAGGGGAGCTGATAAGACATGATTTTGATGTTTTCTTAGTACAATTAACACCCTCATTTAGCTTATTTTGTTGGTTTTTATTTAGATTATTATGTGCTTATAACTATGGATTTAGAATCACCTCGTGTGGTTATTTGCCCTAATTTCCCTAGTTTGTAAGCATATGGTGTCTAACATGTTCTACCTCTATAATTTGGTCTATTCCTGTGTGTATTGTGATCTTATTTTGAGACAATCAAGAATAATGCTATTATCAAGGATGGTAGAAGACTCAAGAAGGTCATTCACAAGAATGGTAGAAGAAAGAAGACCACTTACAAAGTGGTAGAAGATAGATTGAAGAAGGAATGAAGAGAAGGCAAAATAGAGGGTGAAGAATGATCTGAGTATTGAAACTGAGTTTTGAAAATGATACGAGATGAAATGGTGTATATGAATAGCATCGTTGAATTCTTCTCCGT
>JAULKJ010110694.1:0-15387 GCA_032355405.1 Rubia balearica | reverse complement strand
TCGCGAATGTTTGTGGCTGGGAGGTGCAAAATATCAGAAACTTACCTGATTGAATTCACGATCGCGAAGGCTTGATCAATATAAAGGTAAGAGAACATGAATTGTTCTTCTTTTCTTCTTATTCTTTCAATTTTTTTCTTTTACAAAATAAATATAATCTAATATTTGAAAAATTGTTAGATTTAAGGAAATCTCAAATTTTTGAGTGTGAGGAGGACCTTCTTCAAATAAAAGAAATGGAAATATCTGACAAAGGTATGAATCTATACACTCCAACTTTTAAAGTTACATGCAAGGCCATATTAAACAAATTTTGTGAAATTCTAAGAAAATAAGTTCTTAAATTGATATAATAAACACGGTTTATCATCCATTGCAAACAATCCTTGAAATGCAACATAATTTGAATAATAAAAATTATATATTTATAACTTACAATTTGATTCTAAGATTGAAGATACGATTTTATGAAAACATATGATTTTTATTAAGGATTTACAACATGCACGGTATTTTCAAGGTAAAAAACAAAAAATTATAAATATACATCTCATGGAATGTGGATATTAAATTTATCCATTTATTTTACCATAGGGAATTAATCGTGATTGGAAATCCAATTTGTATATTAGACAAGAGTAGGAATATCACATGCGAATAATCTTTCAAGAAAAAAAATCCATAGAATATTGGATAAACTTTATTCAAAAAACACTTATCCTTAAGAGTATATACCATGCATGATAAATTTATCCACCATCACTTATTCGTAAGAATTTATCAAATGCAAAGACGATTTCAATATAGGAAATAAGTTTTTTAAAAATACACTCCCAAATTAGATTAGAATATAAAATATATTGTCAATAATCCATAATATTACTAATATTATTGAAGTTTTATACCATAGATCCAACCCAATAGAAACTAATTATTAATTTTAAACTGGATTTATTTTGGATTAAAATAAATTGTATTATACTTTCAAAATATAAAATAATTTGAAAAAATAACTTGCTAAAATAAAAAATAATAATAATTATTGATTTAACACTAAATCAACCAAATAAATAAATAAATTATAAAAATTATATCACATACAACAAAGAAATGTACGTACATGCATCTTTCAGTATATTATCAAAAAGTGTTCTCAATAAAAAGATCAATAATTTAATCCATTAATTTTAACGTAAATATATTGTTAAAAGATGAAGAAAATTTCCACTTAACCTTTTTACTAAACACCTTTTAAAAATATATATGAAATAATAAGTAAATGAAATCAAGAAAAAGATATTAAAATAAATTAACAAATTAAAGTATTACTTAATCATGCAATTGACACTTAAGTTTACTACGTTTAAAAAACTGAGTCTGGCCAAAAATCTAAACCAATTCCTGTGGATTTTGACCCAAACTTATAAGGTGAGTGTTTTATCTCTTGCATAAATTGATCTAATCGGAGATTTGCATGCTATATATGATTAATTTTATTTTTATGTGCTACTTGAGTAATATTGCATGCATGATATGTCACGTAGTATATTATCCATTTTAAATTGTGCATTGTGAAAAAGAGGATGATGTGTACTTTATCACATCAAACTCAACTTGATCGATATATGTGAAGGACCGGGTTGTACTTTATTTTGCCGTGTCTATTTGATTACTTGCTCTTTGCTACTTGAATGGAACATTTGCTTGATAAATTTGGGGTTCCCGACGTGATTGTAGATCAGTCAAAATCAACGGGGACGACAAGGGCTGGACGTACGACAGATCGTGTGCACATGGTGTTTGGTATGCTAGCATTACCATTTTTTTCTGAAACGACCTCGTTAGTGAACATGATTTTTGGGATGTGGCTGGCGAAAATATGATTTTATTGAAATTGATTTGAAAAATGTGTCCCTTGGGCAATTTTTAAAAATAATTTCGGTCTATGCCTTGTTCGTTAGTTACAGTATCCATATAGGGGCTTGACTGCGACCTGATGTAACCGCACGTATCCTTTTATTATATATTTGGACATATGTGGTTATTTGATTTATGTGATCAATAAATTAAATCTGGTAGTTAATTGCAATGAACCTTACTGAACAAAGGAGTTCACCTTATTTTAAACACAACCAATAGGTGTATCGATCGAGGACGTGTGAACAGTTGTAACGAGTGGGAAACCTTTACTTCTTTTGAACTAGGATTTTGAATATATTTATAGTACGAACTAAACATATGGTTTACCTAGCTGAAAATGTGAACTTCACCTTTTGTAAATTAGTATTGTAATAGAAAGTTAGGACTCGATTTTAAATTCTATTAAACGCTTTTGCATAATTATTTTGCTCGTTCTACAATTAAGGGTCCCAACTTTAATAGGGCTCTTGGTAAGCACCTTGTCTGACCGAGTACTTGCCAATAAGCAAGATGATCATGACGAGGGCGTTCACTAATAGAATCTAACACTACTACAAAATATGAAATCCAAAAGCATGATTTAGAGCTTCTAATGTTGTGGGTGATTTGATGAGTGGTAGGTAAATGGGAAAATGTCAAATTCTTTGTCATGTTTATTTGTGTAGCAAACGAGAGAAGTTAATGAGCATTGAACGTTCTTGACTAATCTTGTGTTGGTTCAATGCTTAGACACAATGTAGTGTTTATAAGTGTTACAAAGCTTGTTGATTATTTGAACTTAATGCCACTATTGGGATAAATTTAGGCGTTGAACGATTATAGGGGTCATTAGTGAGGTTTAGCTAGAGATGTCGAATTCACTCTTGTAAACAACCATCAATGGAGAATGGAATATTTATCTTCACAACAAGTAGTAAATGTGCTAAATAGGTTATATGTTCAATGATAGATAGAAGGTTTGGATGTATAAGTCAATTTCCCCCAAGACTCCTAATTCGTACATAATCTCATTTTAGTGATTGTATGCTTTGTTAGTTTAACTTGTCTTTAAATTCATAACTTAGGAAAACCCAAACAAAACTCCCCCTCTTTATGTGCTTTTATATGTATGTATATCTATATATCTAGCGTAGTATTTAGCATTGTATGAGCAAACACTTAGGAATATCCCTTGTCTCTGTGGATGACCCCGACTTGCCATTATTTGCTTAGTTGTAGTTAAGAGCAAAAAGGGCTTAAAAATAGTATCTTTGAGAGGTGCGACGATGACCTCCCATTCGTCGTAACAAATAGTTTCGAGACGGTCTCCTCTTAGACAATCTAAACTTTAGGCATGGACTTTTATGCAATTCTAACTGTATTCTAAGTTTAGGGACTTATCTCTAATATTTTTCCAGGGACCTATATCTAAAAAAAATTAGGGACCTATCTCTAATATTTTTGCAGGGACTTTTCTTTAAAAAAAATTCAATCATTTCCCCTCCATCTGCAATCCGCAAGAAAATTCAAAAAGAATATCAAAAAATGCAAAAAATTAATATGATCGTCGAATTGAAAATCATAAACAATTTCTACAGTTAGCAAAACATGAACTGAAAATCATAAAACATCAACTAAAATTGTAGCAAAAAGTATATAAAATATCAACAAAAAATTTAAAAACATCAACTACAACTAACAAAATTTCAACTGAAATAACCAACGTAAAACCATTTTCCTCTTGTGCTTGGTGTTCGGTTTTTACTGTGGGAAAAAAGACCTAGTATAGGTTCGATTGGCCTTCTTCTTCAACTTTCTGGGATTGAATCTTTAATTTCTTTCTGGTGCCACCGTCATGGCAGAGCCTGGTAACAACACTGACTCTATCCCTAAACAATCTTTCTCCCACGCTCAAATACTCTCATCCACTTCACAACCTGCACTTCAAAATCCTCAATCCAGATCTGACAGAGCTCCATTCATTCAAAACACCCAATAAAACATCTAGGAGAACCAAGGATTTGCTTTTCAGATGATGAATGTGAGAAACTGGAGGCACCGCTAAAACTGACTCTAGTCAAAAAATTTGCAAGAAACAGGCCATAGCTTGATAAACTCCAGCATGATTTTCACACTGTTGGATTTAAAAAGGGCACACTGAGATCCATATTTTGGATATTCATTTTACACTTCCAGATGGTTACTACAGATGTTGGATGCATAAGGTATGGAATTTTGGATCTTATTCATTACAGATTATTAAATGGATTCCCCACTTTGATCCTAATGCAGATTCACCTATCGTTCCTGTTTGGGTGGCATTGTATGAGCTGCCCCAACAATTCTAGGATCCTTAGGTGGTGATGTCAATAGGAAATCTGATTGGACATCCGGTCAATATTGATAAAGAAACTCTCAATGGACACAGACCTCATGTGGCAAAAGTTTGCGTGGAAATTAATGTCAATTAACCCCTAAGAGAGAGAGTTTGGCTTAACTACAGATCCAAAGGATTCTAAAAATATGTTGAATACAAAGGCATACCTGACTAATGTGCTAAATGCTTAAAATTAGGTCACCTTTCTACTTCTTGCAGGGAAGATCAGAATCAGAGTAATACAACTTGGAGGCCTAAAACTGATGAAGATGGGAGAGAGTCAGGAAAGTTTAACCCCTCTTTATCAGGTTTGCCTGATAAAGAAAAAGAATTGATTCCTATGAAGACTAATGTTTATAATGATCAGAACTCTAAAAATATAGGGGCTACAAAGATTAAGCAGATTTATGTTCCTAAAATTGGAAAAGATGTAAATGTTAATGAAGATGCTAATGCTCAGATTAAAGATGCCTCAAAATTCACTCCCCTTATTGTGAACTTAGAGGCTGACAAAACTAAAACTGATATTAATGATACAAGGCTTATTTCTTTACCTGATGAAGATGGTAATAAGAAAATTAAAGATAATCTAAATGTATCAACTTCTAAAAATATTCATAAATCTGATAATGTATTAGAAAATGAACATAATGCTCAATCTCCCCATCTCAAGTGATGCCCAAAAAGTATCTATGGATAAAGATCATAATGTTTTTATTGAGGAAATTGTGGAATCTCAGATGAATCAGGAGATACAACTTCAAAAGAAAGCTATGATGCTAAATCAGAAGGAATTCCAGGTAAAATCAGGTAATGTTTCCTATATGCTATCTCCTGAAGACAAAAATCTAATTGATAAAATTGATTTGAATTCAAGAGGTCAGTGGTCAACTGAGAAATCTAATAAGGACTATTCAGGAGATATAATTTTAGAACCTAATTTGATAGCTCAAAACAGGTTTAATAACTAAATAAATGAAGAGGCCATGACTCAGGATATAGACATAACTTCATCATTAAATGAGTCAACAATTAGTAGGAGATACATAAAGAAAGACTACATAAACATGCCTAAAACAGTTAAAACAAGATCACAAATTGACACTAAATCTTTGCATAATTAAATAGTGGCATTTAATATATGTGTATGGAATGTTAGAGGTAATAGGACTGAAAAGGCTCAACATAAAGTTAAAAATATTAAGAGGAAGTATAATATATCACTGTTTGTATTGATTGAACCAATGTTAAAATTTGATCAATTAATTTCCATTGGTTTTAAATTTGGCTATAATCACTTTTATAGTGATCCCAGGGATAAAATATGGATTTTTTGTCTGATGATTCTAATGAAAAGGTAAAATCTGTTCATGATCAATTTGTATTAGCTTAGTTAAAACACAAATCTATTTCATTTTCCTGGGACTCAGTTTTTTTGTATGGAAGACCCAATAGGGCTGCTAGATATCAACTGTGGCCAGGACTTCAAAATCATTGTAATAGTCATGTGATGTTAATAAGACATTTCAATGTTATAAGAGAACGAAGTGAATATCTAGGTCAATGCTACCCCAACTTAAATTGCATGATGGATTTTAATGTGTTTATAGAAGAGAATCAACTTGTAGAATTACCTACTGTTGGCAATAATTTTACATGGGCAGGTGTAAGAAATGACAATGTTTGGCAGAGACTTGACAGATGACTTGTAAATGAATCCTTTTTAAATATTTTTCCAAACACAAGCATTAGAGTTAAGGCTAGCACAAAGACACCCCTCTAGCACCAGTTTTTTGGCACCGGTTTTTAAAAACAGGTGCTCTAAATAAATTAGCACCGATTTTTTAAAATTGCTGTTAATTTTAAAAAAATTGGTGCTAATTTAATACTATTTTTAAAAAAAATAGTGTTAATTTTTAAAAAGGGTGCTAAAAATTTAATTCCAACCAAAAGTTATTTTTTTTTAAAATCCGGTGTTAATTTTAAAAAATCACTGTTAAAATTTTTAAAATTCAATCTTTCCGCCAAAAAAATTAAATTTCTTGCCAAAAAATTCATGAGATGGGCTCAGTCGCTGTAAGCTAAATTAATTTTTTTCTTGATTTTCAAAATTGTTCACTTCTTTCGTTGACTTTAACTAATAACTAACTTGATATAAATTAATCAATGATCAACTTTTACTGACCTAATATATATAAATAAGAATAAAAATGTTTGACGTTAACTAATTAATGCCCAACTCTTAATTGATTTAGTATATATAAATATAAATGTTTGACTTTAACTAATTAACGTTAACCATGGAGTTTTAAAAATATTTAGCATCGGTTTCCTAAAAAACGGTGCCAAAACTGGTGTTAAATATTTTTAAAATTCAATCTTCCCGTCAAAATTTCAAAAAAATTGACAAAAAATTTTAAAATTCTGGAAAAAAATATCGTGAGATTGGCGTAGTTGCACGCAACCGCTCAAAGCTAAATTATTGTTTTCTTGACTTTAAAATTCGTTCACTTCTTTTGTTGATTTTAACTATAACTAGGTTGACTTAAATTAATCAACAATCAACCTTTATTGACCTATTATATAAATAGGAATATAAATGTTTGAATAACAAAAATCATGTATTTTGGAGAAATGGATTATGGGGAAACACAATTTTACAGTACAATTTTCCATAATTGTGTACAAGTAATCAATGTTGACTTTCGAGACCCTTCCATTCACCCATACTTGCCCAAGTCGCAAAGTCGCTATCGTATATTATTCAATTGAATTTTAGTATCTCCAATTTCATGATTAAAAAATTCCAAATTTCTTGGAGGGACCTAAGTGCAAAAAGTAAAAAACTTTACTCTTAACTCCAAAATGAAATCATCTCGAACGTGGTGCTTCCCTATACACCCCCATTTTATTTTCCATATCCGTAACGGAATATTTATCATCGATCGGGCACAAGAACATATATGTAATCCTTTCCTATTTGTATTTCTTATTCAGCCCATACAATTAATTCAGCCCATACAATCCAGGCCTATAAATACCCAAACCCTAATCCCCTTTACCCTCCATTTTCTTCTTCGACCTGATCGTATTCTCCTGTAAAACCACCACCTCCTCTATTACAAACCAACGCCTCCTCCCTCATTCCTGTGATGCCACTTCCAAATTACCCCCACCATTCGACGTTACTCCCTGCTGCCTCTACCGTTCGGCGCCTCCACCAAATCGCCTCCCTCTATTAGGCCCTAACACCTCTCTTCGCCGTTCGATGCCACCTCCAAATTGCCTCCCTGCTTCCTTTCTCTGCCATTCGACGCTGCCTCTCTTCGTCGTTCGAAGCTACCTCCCTCCGCCGTTTGATGCCAACTCTTCTCTGTTGGTTGACTCTGCTCCATTGTTCTACTATGCTCCACCAAATTGTCGTTCGAGTCTGTAATGTATTTTTTTATTTCGTTTAAATTATATTGTTGCTTCGTTCATCTGACTGTGTTGTTTCTTGAAATTGGCTATTCCTAGTTTGGTCCCCAAGGGAGAATTTCCTGCAATCTGAGCGCCCCTCTTGTTGCTGAGCTATTTTTGTATAAGTTTTACTTATTTTTCACCTCAATTATGTTTAGGGATGGAGAACATTAGGTTTCCGTTTTAGGAATTATTTTCTTTCATTTTTGCTTGCTGCTTTTCTACTTTCTTTCTAACTGGTATTTTCCATTTTCTGTAGAATATGTTTTTAGATCCTTACCATTTGTTTGGTTTTTAAAAAGTTTTAATTTATATTGCTTCTCAAAAACACTACTCTAACCTTCATGCTCCAATTTAGTTGTTTTTCTTGATCTTTAGGTCACTTGAATCACAATATGTATTAAAGATGCTTGCCTGATTGCTTCATTGAGTTGCCTAAAAGAGTTATTCTCCTTCAAAAATATGAGTAACCTATTTTTTCACTCACAAGCCATCTCAGCATATCTTGCTTTCTTCAGAGGTGACATTTTGTAGACATTTGTGATGAAGCTTTGTTTTGCCCTCTGTATGTCTGCAGATTTGTCTACCATCTTGGGTTTAGAATCTTGACATGCCTTAGATACACTGTCGATTTTAAAGTTTCTTTCTTGCTTTGGTGTAAGATTAGCTTTGAGTTCACAACTTCACATGAATTTTCTTATTAAGGTTTTAGGATATGTCTGAGCCTGTTGTTGATGGCAATGTTGCAGTTACTGGCCACATTATATCAACTACAATTGGTGGGAAAATGGGGAACCAAAAAGGGTTCGTACTTCATTTTTATATTCATCTTGTTTGATGATTTAAAATATTTGATACTCTCTTGATATATAAAATATTTATAATTCTGTTTAATGGGTTCAAGTCGCACTTAAACTCATTTAGTGGCTTCCTTATCTTCCTTGTCAAAATCCTGCTTATGTATCACGAACGGGAACAAACTATTGAACTTCTCAATAACATATTACTATCATTTCTTATCTGTACCAAAACCTAAGTTTTTTATTGTTATATTTCTACAACAGACCATCAGCTACATGGCCAACCTTAGTTTTGCATTTGTTGACTGGAATATTTTTGGTTCTAGTTATGTTTGTTTTGGTAAGATTATAACTAGGTTGTTTTACAAGAAAGAAAGTGAGTGGTCTTCTATCTCTTTAGTTGAATAACAATGGATTCTTTCACTTTTCATATTCTCAGTGGCCATTAGGATAATGAAGAATTTTCACTACCCATGTGCCTAAGTGAGCGCTTCGTCCTCTCCGGAGGTTTAATATTGAACGATGTAAATGTTTTTCCTCATTTTGAAGAAATGTCATTCGCTTTGATGTGTAGTGCAGTATTGTATTTCTCTCGGAATCCCTTCACTTACTATTCTCTTTCTTGATGCTTTCAGGGCATAGGTGAGGCTCACCCTACCTAGTTGTTAACTAATATATGTTTAATCATTTGGGATAGTTATGTTAGTCACACAGATTATTAATTTTGCATCATACATTATTTTGTTATATTTCTGTATTATCATTTTTGAATTTAATATTATTATTAAATTAATGCCCCTGCTAAATTATTAATTTTAGGTCTTTTTCCCTCATCTGGACGCAGATGCGCGCAGCTGCTTATAGAGGAAGGGCATTTTCCCTTCCTCTGAACGTTGCTTAGAGAGGAAGGACATTTTTTTTTAATTCTTGAAAACTTTTGGCACTGGTTTTTTAGAACCGGTGCTAAGAATTAACCGGTGCTAAATTAACACCCATTTTTTTAGAACCAATGCCAAAAAAAAGGGTGCTAAATTAACACCGGATTTTTAAAACCAGTGAAACCGTTCCACCCCCTACATAGGCACCATTTTTAGACCCCAAAAATTGGTGCTAGCCTTATGAAAAACCGGTGCTAGAGGGGGGTTTCTAGTGATAGTTTGGTGATATTCAGGATAAAGTCAAAGAGGCTGAAGAAAATATTTTACGGAAGGAATTAAAACATCAGAAAATGAATAATGAAAACACCAGATCTGAACTTAATAATGCAAAAGATGAACTAACATTAGCCTTAACTGGGGATGAAATCTTTTGGAAACAAAAAGCAAGGGTTAAATGGCCAGAAACAGGAGACTCTAACTCAAAAAAAAATCATGCCTCAGTCAATTGAAAACATGCTAGACAGGCTATATCAGACATTAAAAACAACCAAGGTCAATGGATTAAAAACCCAGAAGAGATAGGAGTTGAGGCTGTTAATTTTTTCTCTGACCTTCTAACTGATGTAAACAACGACATAGAAAGTATAACTGCTTCTTCTTTATTGCAGAATATTCCAAGAATTATTTTTGATCAGATGAATACAAATATAATGGATGAAATAAGCTTGGAATATATTAAGAAGATAGTTTTTGAAATGGATGAAGATGCTTCACCTGGTCCGGATGGATGTCCAGGTAAATTATATACTGAATGTTGGGATATCATAGCTACTGATCTCCAAACTGCAATGAATAAATTTCTTGCTGGTGTATTTAATCCTAGCGCAATTGCTCTTGCCTTTATTGTGTTAAGACTTGAAAAACAAATATGCTCTTCATTTAGTGATTATAGGCCTATAAGTCCCTCAAAGAAAATTTAAAAATATTTTCCGAAGTGTATACTGAGAGACTTAAACACATAATGCCTTGTATCATATCTTCTGAATAGTTAACATTTGTTCAAGGTAGAGAATTGGCTGACAATGTGTTATTAATACAAGAAATGATTAATTTTTTAAATAACAAATCAGGAGGATTTAATGCAATGTTCAAATTGGATATGATGAAAGCCTTTGATAGGGTTTCATGGTCATTTTTGAACACAATGCCACTCCCTCCGTCCCAATAGTAATGACATATTTGTTTTTTCATGGTCTTCAATGATCATGTTTTACTGTCAATATCTCTAGCTACATATACCAATTCTGCATAAAAAATTGATATTTAGAAAATAAATGTTAAGATAAATTTAACAATATCTCATATGATATTTATATATAGGGGAGGGTTCTGGTGAGAACACACATTTATGTGAGAACACCATCTTATGTGAGAACAAATATGGAGTATTCAACCATTTAATTGAACGGCTCTGATTTAATTATGCGTGGCTAAAATTATAGTATGAGAAGGTTAAAAATGCGGGTCAAATATGCGGCTTATAAGCCTGGAATAGGATCATAAGATTGGAATGTGGTTATTCTCCACATGTGCTCTCAGTCCAAATCTTTTCTTCTACATCGTTCACCACCGCTCTATTCACCACCACCATCCTCACATTCTCTCTACAGATTTCTTCTCTAATACTCTAAAACTAGGTCTTACGGTGGTACATAATATGCATCTAGAGATGAAATGGTCACCGGAGGGATATGCAGCTGCGGCTTCGCCAAAATAAGTGATTTTAGGTAATCTCTGCTACAGATTATAAATTGCAGGTGATGATTAAACTATTTCTGGTGCCAAGTTATTAGCTTTAGCAATAATGATAAGCCAAATTTTTTTCTTCTATTTTTATCAATTACGATCAGTGATGTATAAATTGTGAGATCTTTTGATGAATGTTAAAGGCCATTATAAGTTTTAGGATTTGAGTAAAAGAGGACAGTGTATTAATATGGTTTCCTAACTTGTTTAAAGTCACAAACCACAGAAAGCCTTGTAAGTGTTTGATACAATGCCAGTGAAAGATGTCTTCACATGAGTTGAAGTTTAATGGTTGTTTTGCGTGTAAAGGTTCTTTCCTAGGTTGTTTTTTTAAAAATATTTTATGTATCGCATATGGACACATATTGGTGAAAAATAGCTAGTGTGTTGAGAGCGTTTAGGTATCCCATTTGCGACTAAACTTTCGCCTCTTCATACCCTTCAAAGCCTTGTTATTTTAGGTTCTTAAAGTATAGTTTGTAGGTGCTTCAAGTACAACCTATAGGTGCTTCACATGTTGATTGTTTGTTCTTCAATAACTGACTTGAAAAAAGTATATAAGAGGTGTTTTATATATGTCATGAAGGTACTTCAAGTATATAATAAGTGTGTAATCTATGATGTGTAGATGGTAAAGTTATGGGTTTAGGTGCTTCAAGTTTAAATTGTAAGTGCTTCATGCTATGCTTGTAGGTTCTTCACTTGTAGTTTATAGGTGCTTCAAGTTTAACTTGTAAGTGTTTCATGTTATACTTGTAGGTGCTTCACCTATAAGTTATAGGTTCTTCAAGTTTAACTTGTAGGTGCTTCATGCTATGCTTGCAGGTGTTTCAAGTTTAACTTGTAAGTGCTTCATGTTATGCTTGTAGGTGCTTCACTATTATTTTATAGGTACTTCAAGTTTAAACTGTAAGTGTTTCATGTTATGCTTGCAGGTGTTTCATGTTATGCTTGTAGGTGTTTTGTATATGACATGTAGGTGCTTCAAGTGTAGCTTTCAAGTGCTTAAACTATGACTTGTAGGTGTTATAAAAGAAACACCAGGTTATATTTGAAGTACTTACAAATGGTGGTTGAAATATCTATGAGTTGTACTCTATAGTTTTTTGTTCGTTTTTAGGAGAATCCTCGAGGTTTGGAGAATGGGATTTTGTCAAGTACTCAAGAGGGACTCAAGTTGTAAGAAAAATGGTTTCGGACAAAAAGGCCGAAAAGATCACCGATACTCTCTTATCTCTACTGCATTCGCATACTTACACACTTGGTCAAAATGAACGAATTACAATCTCTTAGTCCCTGAGTCATAACTTGAGTCTTTGGGAGAAGAAATGCATTACACACAAAGAGGAGGGGATATCACATATTGCGGCCATCATCAAGTGATTTTGTATCCAATTGTCAGCTTGAAGAATGTTAGATTTGGGGCTTGAAAGTAGTTGAGAACCTGGAGCGAACTATGATCGGGTTGGATTATTTGTACAGCGTGAAAGCTCATCGTGGAGAGTCTGGGGAAACTGGAGTGTGGGTCGAGGATAGAAAGATTGGCGCTACTGGAGTCCAGTCTGGTATTACTTCACATATGTTTTGCGTTTAACATTGATCCTGATTTAAACTAGTTAAAGAATATAGTTTCGTGTGGGATTCCAGATAAAGAGTTACATCTTTGGGAAGTAAGATTCACATTGATCTTCCTCCTGAGGAAATTGTTCAGGAGCATTTAGTTTCTTGCTTTGATAAATTGTTTCATTGTTTTATTATGACAGCATCACAATATGATGGCACAATCCCATTATGCACCACCTGTGGCTGCTGATCCCGCACCTGCACTTGCTGCAACACCAACACCTGCACCTGTTGCTAAGTCACCACCTAACTTCCACCACTAAAATGTAGGTACATTTTATCGTAGTCCAGGACCTGGTGAACCACCATCTGTTAAAATAGGAGACAAAGTAAAGAAGGGCCAATTTCTTTGCATCATTGAGGCAGTGAAATTGATGAATGAAATTGAAGTTGATCAATCAGGGACGATAGTTGAGATCATTACAGAAGATGGCAAGCCTGTTAGCATTGGCACCCCGCTCTTTGTGATTCAATCATAGTGATCATCTCAGAGAGCTGATGTAAAATCTTAAGCAAGGATTAGAAAAGTGTGTGCTAGCTGATATCTGGGTTGTTATTTTTAAGATGCTATGCAGGTGGAAAGAGAGTAATTATTAGATATGGCGATGAATGAGAGTTGGATAACTAATTTCATCAATGTTGAGTTATTTAGCTATAAGAGGATTTGACTCGGCACAATGACCGAGTATTTTTAAATTATAGAACAACTTAATATCATATTAGAACCGTCAGATTAAACTGATTAATGGTGGAGATTTGTTCTCACATAAGTGAGTGTTCTCACCCAAGATAGGTGTTCTCACATGATCTCAATTCTCTCTCTCTCTATATATATATTATATAAAGATCAAAAGAAGATGAATATGAAAAAAATGATGAAAAAAGAAGACAACAACTTAGTCGTTATGACATTCAGCAGATACTGACATACTTTTTTTTCCAACTTCCTACATAGATTTCAACATTTACATTAAAATTGCCGTATAATTTACAATCGTCACTAGTGCGACAATCAATAAATGAATTAGGGTGATAGAGATTATATATCGTTTGGGAGAGAGAGTTAAGAGACAAAAATAAAATGTTAAAAAATAGAGTGAAATTTTTTTTCACCCATTAATAGATCATACTTATACAAGTAAATTGTAAGGGTTGCATGATAGTACTTTGTTCACATACTAATTTCTATTTTATACATCTACATTTATTAGTATGTATATATCATGTGATGTTATACTGATGCATCTCATTTTACGTGGTATCACATCACATCTTGCATAACTTGAGTTTTTAATTTTCACAAAAAAAATCCTCTCTATTAATTTTGTTATATAAAGGTATACTGGAGTATATAGTATATTTTACACTCCCTAGACCTTAACACTTAATGAGATATGTATTGTGAATGTTATATCTTGTTGGAATTGATTTATTTGGATCATTGTTTAAGTAAGGATTTAATTATCAATTATATTGAATTACAAATTTACCATTAAAACATCAAATAATATTAGTTAATAAGCATGAAGATAAGTTATGCAAATGAGCCAAAGGGATATGGTATGACTATTTCCTTATGTTACATGTCTATATAAAAATGCAACTAAAGTTTGTTTTAAAACCAAAATTAAGAAGATAAAACAATTATAATTGATAGGGATAAGAACTTACATATAGTATAGTTAACATTGATGAAATGTCAGAGAAATTTGTTATAGTTAACGTTGATGGAGATGTGGAGGGATGGTTTACAGGTTGCTGTTGAATAGTATCAGATGGTGCGCTTCTAATCACCCTACTTGCTGACTGTTTTCTCGAACGGCCAACCCTTTGATAACTGCCTGATATATTATTTGATGATGATGAACCATTTTCCCTACTTGAATTTCCAGTGTTTGAATTCATTCCTTCAGAAAATGAAATAAAATAAATATAAGTTAATATAAATTTTGGATAATCTTGTTTTTTTTTATAATGAATTTTTGAAAATCTTATGTCTACTCAAACTCCAAACCTTTCTTAACATTAATTGACAGTATCTTACACTAAACCAGCAATTTAACACAAGGCCATTCTAAAGATATGTCCTTATTTATAAGATAAATTTGCCTTTTTAAAGGATAATAAGCAAAAATCTATCATTACCATGATGCACATTTTGAAAAGAAATGGTTTAAATGATTAATCTAAGTAGAGAGAATATAAGAAAAGAAAATGAATATAAGAAATATAGAAGAGCTGATAAATTTAGTGAAAGAAGCAAAAAGGTCGGTCGAGATATCATACCTGGAGGCTGGGGAATGAAAATACTATGGGGACGAATGTCAAATGGAATATCCAAAAGGATTATACTGGTGATTCAAGTTAAACTCATTAAACATAGAAAAGCTGATGAATTTATAAGAAGTAGAATGGATTAATGTAAAAGGCGAAAGAATAGTTCGCTTTGTGCTCACTGCGTGGCTGCGTGTTTTCTCATTGACATTTCTGAGATCCAACAGAACTAGTAGGGTTAATGTATTTTGGATCATCAGTTTATTATGCT
>JAULKJ010110479.1:0-15389 GCA_032355405.1 Rubia balearica | reverse complement strand
CTCACACGTTTTCTCTTTCCTTTGTTTTTTACTGTGCGCGGGTCCAACACAGTGATTGTGTGAGTTTTCCCCCCTTAGTTATTTGATGTTCTGTGGAATTGGCTAATCCATAATGCATTTCACTTTCTGTTCATCAATCTCAACTCTCTTTCCTGAGATTAAATGACCCAGGTATTCCACCTTTAACTGAGCAAACACACAGACTATTTAGCATACAACTGATTTTCCCTTTGTAATTTCCTTACTTTTTCAATATAATGTGCATCCTCTTCCATAGATTTATTGTAGATCAGAATGTCATTAAACAAGCCCAAGAAAAACTTCCTCAAATATGCTTTATAAACTTGGTTCATCAAACTCTAAAATGAGGTTGGTGCAATTGTCAAGCCAAAAGGCATTACAAGAAATTCAAAGTGCTCATGATTATTAGTCTAGAAAGCTGTTTTACTAACTTTTTGTTTACTCATTCTGATATGATGATAGCTAGATCTCAAATCCAGTTTGGAAAAGTACATGGAACTATACAAATCATCTAATAACTCATCTAACAAGAATTGGAAACTTGTCTTTGATGGTTATCTCATTCAGTTTCCTATAGTCAATACATAATCTCCGACCACCATCTTTCTTCTTAACCTTTAAAACAAGTGAAAATATGAATTGTTGCTAGCTTGCACAATGTTATTGCTCAGCTTTTCATACACCTACTTATGTATTTCCTTCTTATGTGCATGTGGATACCTATAGGGTTTCACTTTGAAAGGTTGAGCATCGGGTTCATTTCTATTCCTTGATCATTATATCTAATAGGTGGCAAAGAATCAAGAATGTTAAAGATATCAGAGAAAGATATTAGAACCTATTGTATTTCTCTTAGAAGTTCAACTCTCTTTATAGATTCAAAACGGATTCGGAGGTGGCTGCTTGAATCCTCCTATATCAGTTTTTGAGTTTGACTTGTTTCTGAAATACTGCTCATCCTATTTTCCACACACCAGTTAACAACACAGACTTAACCTCATGATCAACTTCCCAATATTCTTTAATTCAACACAAATTCAAATCAGTAACATCTTTACTTAGTTCACCCTTTCCCTGATCAATTCTTTTGTTGAGCTTCCATTTATCAACATCTCTCTTGCTCCTCTGATCTTCACTCTGGTCCACTTTAATCATTTCCATAAAAAAGGCCTTCCTCTTTCTTGACTCAAATATTTCCCTGACCTCATATTCTCTCACCGAATCAATGTTCTGATCATCATAATTACCAAAATACACATGACTGAATACCTTCATCCAATCCACACCAAGAATTACATCCAAGTCCCCTAAGTCCAATACCTTGAGAAATACTGATTTTTCACTCTCCACGGCACCTTAGACTTATAGCAAAACCAGGTACTCTAGTTCCATCAGCAGTGGTGACCATAAAAGGCCTGATAAACATTTCTCTAATCCCTATCCTTTTAACACTATTTTTGTCGATGAAGTTATATGTACTACCCGTGTTTAAGAACATGCGTATCTTAACACCATGAATATAACCATACAAAGTGATAGCATTAGTCATGTTATTCCCTCCTATAGTGTTTACGTTCATCTCCTAAGGTTCTTCTAATAGTTTCAGGTCATCAAACTCACTGTCATTCACCCAGATCTCCTCTTCTTCATCGACATCTTTGCTAGAAATGACATTAATCTGTTCAAACTGGTAGACATAACCTGGACCAAAATTTTCACCACATTTGAAACAGAAATAGTGATCCCTCTTATACTAAAGTTCCCAAGGGTTTATCCTCCCAAAACTCTCATGTTCATTCTTCTTATCCCCTTCTCTGGGTTTCCAAGAGTTCTTTCATACACCAGCATTATGTGCTACATGAGTGGTTCTAGAATTTTTATAATTTCCGGATTCAAGCATCACAGGGAGATTACCAGTATTCAAAAAGTTTCTAGGGTTTTTAAACATCATTTCAATATTTAGTGCCTGTAATATTGCTACCTCTACAGTTTCTTGCAAAGTTACATGTCTCACCAACTTAACCATCGGCATTAATTCCTCCTTAATACCACAAATAAACCTTGAAACAAAATAAGATTCAGGTAAGCAAGGGTCCTTACTCAGTACTAGAGCTTTCAAATATTCAAAGTTCTCCTAATAGGAACTGAAATTTCCACGTTGATAAAGCTTGTTGAACTCCTCGAATTCACAACGTTCTCCCAGTTCTATGAACTTCTTTAGCAATATCTCCAAGAATTCCTTCAAGTCATATGTCCCCCAAAAACCTTTTCACTGTGAAACCACATCTCAGTCTTCCCTTCCAAATAGATTTGGATTGCCTCTACTCTGCTTGGATTATATATCTGAAAGAAATGAAAAATCTGTCACACTTCCTCAGCCACTATTTGGACTTGAAGCCAGAGAGCATAGGAAGTGATTTTCACCTTTAGGTATGCGTTAGCCGATGCATTTAACACATTTATTATCATGTTTTGGTTGATTGATTGCTAGTTTTAGTTAGGTTTGCATGACAAAAGGTTTGACGGCCATTATTGATTTTCTTGTCTGAATCCTGCATTTGTGGACTTGATTGAAGCTAATGGACACTTTGTATTCACTGACACCTAGATCTTCCCCGTTGATCTAGTAGGTTGCTCATGAGTTCTTTTTCATTTTGTTTTGCAGAAGGCCATTCGCGAGGGTGATAGTAGATATTCGAAGGCCATTCACAAGGATGATAGTAGATTGAAGGCCACGGACTCCAACTCGTGGTGGTATATTGGGACCAAGAAAGGCGGATTCGAAGTTCAAGAAGGTCAAAGGAGAAATAGAGGGATCATTGTTCGAGGTTTCACGGAGTTCTAGGAAAAATCCGAGAAGAATCAGCACTTTAGGATGTCACCATTGGATTTGTCTTCTCGAGAGCTATAAAATTTACTATAAGAACTCCCAAATTGGACTAACGGTTCACTAGTAGCGGAGCAACGTAGTTAGCCAAGCGAACCAGCCATGGTCGGCGAGAACCGCACAAACCCAGCGCGAGCCAAAAGCTAGCACGGCCCGCACCAAGTGTCACGACCCTTGTTAGGGGGTCTTGGCATGGCCTGTATCACCTTGCTGGCAGTGTAAAAATTTGGCATGAGGGGTCTCCGTTTTGACTGGTCGTGCACTCCAAATCACCTTTTCACTCCAATAATTGGCCAAGTATGGGAGCGGAAAGTTCCGTTTTACACGGCTCACACCGTTTCAAGTCACAAATGCCAAGACCATCCCACAGGATGTGAAGAATGACATGGGGTGCATCGAGATACTGAGCAAAATAAATTTCCAGCCGACGAGGGGTGCCAAATGACATGGGACGCAGATCAGAATGAGAAAAAATGGAGTGGTGACCGACGGCCAGTGCCGGTTGACACGGAACGAGCTGGCACAAGGAGACCCCGCGCTAGGACTCGGCATGAGGAGGGCCTCGTACCAGAGTTCTGCACGGCCTGCGCCAAGCAATACGGGTCATTTCAATTTCCAACAGGAGGCACGATCCGTGTCATTAGGCACCTCCCTCCCTGCGCCAGTGGCGGAAGCTAGAGTGTTTAGCCACTTTTGGACCTATTTTTAGGCCAAATTTCCTACTTCTATATATAGGAGTCTTTAGTCTTTTAGGGTTAACTAAGTAGGCATAATGTAGATTTTTTCTCTCTCTCTCTTAATAGGTAGAAGGAAGAGGAGAGCTCTCTCTCTTTGGAGTACTTATTTTTTTCCTTCTATTTTCCTTCTCTCCTATCTTTTCTTTTCTTCATCTTATTTTCCTAGATCTATGGCATTTAAATAAATGTTTTCCATGGATCTATTTCATAGTGAGTAGGGATCTACTTGAGGATTATATTTGTATTCATGTGTTAATGTTTATTTTGTAAGATTTCTAGATCTACCTATTTCTATGTATTTTGTGGTTATTATGTTGGCTAGTTCTTAATATTCTTGTAAATTGCATGATTGTCACACTTTGTTGGCACACAACAAAGTCTAACTTCAGGTTGGTGCACTATTGCTACTTCCCGATTAAGGAAACCTAGATGCGCTTGGGGTGTCGATAGTCCGGAACTGGGTGTGTGCACGAATGTTACCATTATTATTCGTCACGATCGACCATGCATCTAGTTAGCCGACCAAAGAGGTCTGAAGGGTTACGGGTAGAGATAGAGTAGGTAGCAAACTAGGGTTATTTTGTTATTCCTAGAGCCATCGATAAGATGGCTACTTCATTTGCCTTTGTAGGCCTAGGGGTAGTTTGTTCGTGGTGTTCCACTCGGGACTTAATCGTACGGGGGAGAATCAAACCTGCGCAATCAGCCAGAGCCGTTGTTGCACTCTCTTAGTTGCGGAGGCGAAGCTGATGGAAGATTTTATAAGTGCATCTCTATGTGACAAATAGGGGCAAGTTTTGACCATTGTCCGCACCACGTGACACAAACACTAGTATAGGGTGTAGTTCTTATACTTTGAGTGAGTTAGGTAAAGTTGTTGCTGGTAGTCAGGTTTTGCACTTCGATATTTCTATTTTCATTTAAGCATATGAAGAGATTTCAAGTCTTAAGTTGAATGTGTAAGGTGTTTTTTTTTCTTTATGTTTTTTTATTGGATTTGTAGTACAATTTTTTACTATTTTATAGGCTACTGGTTAGCATTTTCTTTGTTTCGAAGGTATATGAAGTGGTTACTTCCAAACTATCATAACGTTTTTCAAAATCACAAATGGTGGCCATTCAAGAAAACCTTGACACTGATTTAGAGTAGCTGCCCAGCTCTTAAGATATCCTTGATATCCAGTGATGTGGAAGCAGACTAATGACATTTTGAACAATTTTAAGAAGAAAGTAGCTGGATCCATGCCTATTTTCAACCTTCTTGAACAAATGTGATTTAAAAAGCTATGTAATATTTTGTGGATTTAGAATGCCCAAAATTTGTTTGTTTTGGATGCAAGAAGATAATATTTAGTTATTTTGATGCAATCTGATTTTAGGTATGACAAGTTGGATTTTTAGGTTAAAACAATAATGGTTTATAGTGATACATGCCCACTATGAAATACACATTTCAAAAGTTTAAATTTCAAAGTTACCTAGTTTTTGTGTTTCGGGTTGGATGTTTAGGTTAAAACAAAGTGATACATTTTCACCATGAAATACATAATTCAGATGCTGTATTCTGGATTTGATGTTGTTCATTTTTTAAATTATTGAAGTTACTTGATTTTTTGTTTACTAGGTTGGATATCTATGTTAAACATTGCATGTTTATAGTGATATATTTTGATCATAAAATGCACAATTAAAATATATGGTACATAATCTTTTGTAGATATTGCCAAATCGTTCTTGTAAACTCATGGTTGTGCTGCAAGATATAGTGCATAACTTTATAATGCTTGTCAACCAATTTGATTTGTATTTCATCTTTACAGCTCGTTCTGGTTACAAGAAATTTCGTTGTCTTTCTCTTTCTCAAGGTTGAATATGTCGATCCATCACAGACCGTATTGGTGGGGCTTATGTCGCTATTTTTTCTTGAGGTTTCCTTTGACATGAGCACACAAAGTACTTTTCAGTAATGACTCCTTGGTTGTTCTTTCGCTGTGTAGTTTTTTTTATGACCAAATCCCAATTTTTACCGTGCCGTTTGCAAAGGTTCTCTAATTCTTGCAGCGTTTTTACTTGTAGCTCATTGAAGCATTCATTCATGTCAATTTCAACTAAGTTTGGTAGATGTTCATACACTGCAGTAAGTTCAAGTGACACATTAGGGTTTTAAGTCAAAATATTTAATATTTAATGTTAATCATACAGGTTATATGTTACTCATTGGTAATTTGAGTTAACTTTTCCTTTTTTTCTTTTATGATCTGTAACTTTTAAATATGTTCAATATTAACATTAAAACTTTATGTTGAAACATAGACATTAAATCATAAAACAATGAAATTTGAAATGTTAACGTGTACTGAGATTTCATATTTCATGAACAAAAAAGCTTCATATTTGATCAACAGAAAGGTAGTACGTATAATTTAAAAGGTTTCATTGTTTGTGTGAAACGTTCAAATTTTAATGAATCTAGCTGTTAATCGAAATGGAGAATTTGTCCGAGTTCATACCTTCAGAAGGTATGATATTAGCAGCAACAATAATTTGCTCTTCGATTTTCATTATTGTTTGGTTAAGATCATCTTAACAGTAAGATTCAATCAAATTAATAAAACTCTAGGATTATATCGCAAATCAAAACTGAAATCACGAACAAAATCATAATCGAATAGGAAAAAATCACGCTTATCAGTATTTGACGAATCGTACAATTTCTCCCTCTCCTCCAAATTTTATTATGCTGTAATTTGGAATTAGAGGCAATTTTTGATGATTTTCGGCAATCTGCCGATGTGAAAGGAGTGAATTTGGAGATATGAAGACGGCATGATTGTAGATCGTTATTTGGGAATTAGCTGCGATGGAGAATGGTAACTATTGCGGATAAGGATTGGAAAAAATATATGGAAAGATGAGGTTTTAAGATATATAAGCGCGTGAAATAGCCCATTTCATTATGATCCAAATTTCGACCCAAGTTTCCCCTATTTAGATCCGCGAATTTTCTTGCCTACTATGTTAAAATTGCAATTCAGTCCTTGGTCTTTTCATAATTCATGGAAAAATCGTTTTTCAAGAGACGGACTCAAAAGGTTAAATTAATATATTTTTTTAAAATTAGAGAAAGTAGAAAAAAATTTGTAATTATTTATTTGGAACTTCCTAGGCTTGAGTAATTTCAAACCCTGCATTGGCCATGAATCATGTAGACGTTGTGCAAATCCAAATTTTAATAAAAAAAATACATTCTCCGTCCCAAAATTAATGGCACAATTAATTTTTTAAAATAAAATTTATAAAATTTTGATCCTAAACAAAAATAAATGTATAAATAATAAAAATATCATGTGGGTTTTATTAGATTCAACTTAATATCTAGTTCCTTTGTCCCATAGAAAATAGCTCAATTACTTTTGGATAGGTATTTTATGTAAGTTGAGGTGGAAGTGTTGATGGAAAATAATTGAAGGGGATTTTATGTATGAAAGAGTTAACTCTTAATCAATAGTTTGTGGGATAATATAGTAAATGTATAAACCCATTTTTTCCATCTTAGGTAAGAATCGAATTGAGCCATTTTCTGTGAGGCAGAGGAAAATAAAAATTGAATTATTTTCTATGGGACGGAAGAAGTATTTTTTAAATATTAAATTTTATGTAAAATGATTATATGTAACTAAAAATATTAACATGAACATTGATTATGTCATTAATCATGCGACGGAGGGAGTATAAGACCATGTACAATGGGGGAACCACTCTTGTGGTTTCAGTTCATTAAATAATCAATCTTTCTCCTCCACCTCAGCAATTCAAACCACAATTAAAACACTCCATTTTTTCTCCACAATAGTGGAAACCACTCCCAAACCATTTCATGGACCCCACTTGATTCTCTCTATCCTACTCATTATTTTTTATCTATAATATTTAATTCAAATAAATTTACCTAACAAAATAAATTTAAATGTGAAATTTAATAATACACCTATAATTATTGAACTAGATTTTATTTTTTCAAATTTCATTTCCGAAATTAATTTCAATTTGTAAAAATTTATTTTATGAATCATAATTAAAAAGAATCATATACATATTTTCAAAGAATGTAATTTTGATTTTTAAAAATAACCAAAATGTAATTTCAATTTTTAAATAAAATTTTCAGAATTTTTTCAAAAAAAATCAGCTTTTTAATTTTTTAATTTTTCGGTTGGGACACGTGGCACCACCAAAGTGGGCCACATGTCCCAAACTGAATAAATTTATTAAAAATAATGGTGGGAGACAGCAGGTGCCACGTGGCCCATTAAGAGGGTGCCACGTGGCACCCTGGTGTAAATAAAATGGTGTGTGCAGCACCAGTGGGCCAGTCCCACATGAGGAGCCTGCCACAAAATGAATTGGGACGGTTGGAGCCTGTCCACGGGTTGAATTAATTCAACCCTTTTTCAACCTCCACTGTGAAAATAATTGTTTCTATTTGGTCCTAATTTTTAATTCAAACCACTTAAAAAATCTCATTGTACATGCTTTAACTTCTCAGATATTTAGGAGAATACAAGAGTCTAGAAGCACATCAGGATAAAGTTGCCATTTATCCTGATGGTTGAGCAGGTGCTGACAAATTACATGGCACATGGAGCACACACCACCTCAAAGTCTTGCTAGTACGTACACAAAATCCCCTTCTAATCCCTTAAATGTCCACATGTTCCCACCCCCACAACTCCCTACCCCAAAACAAAGATAAACCTTTTATTACATTTTAGTCCTAAAGATTGGATTCTTGTAACGTTTGTCGCTCTACATTTATATAGACACATGTACTGATCCATCCGTTCCACTAAATATTAGTTATTTACTCTCTTTTTTACGACTTTTAATATCACTAATTAGATACAATAATTTTACATAAAATTTATATTTATCTCACATGCTATTTTTATTAGATATATATTAGTTGAAATTTACGGACAAGGTTTACAAAATTTAATTTTGAAAAAACAAATAAGCAAATTTTAAGGGGATGGAGGGAGTAAATAGATTCACTTTATAAATTACTTTTCAATTCCATCTCAAAATGTAATTTGACCATTTATTTATTTAAATTTTCGTAAGAAATGTTGCTTGTCTATGAACTTATGGACATGCAACTTTATTTTTTAACTTGAAAATTGTATTTTTAAAGTTAAATATTGTATTTATAATTTAAAATATTTATAAATTGTTTTGAATGTGAAAATATAATAAATATTATATAAAAAGTACAATATTTAACTGTAAAATACTTTGTTTAAATTTAAAATTCAGAGCTTAATTTCATAAATGTGGTGTATAAGTTTATAAAATACAATGGACTATTTAAATTTAAGGACATGCACCTTTCAAAAGACCTACTCAAATAATCAAAATGAAGTTGCTAAACATCAAATAAAAATACTAAAATACACATCAAATGACATAGTTAAATATTAAATGAATACACTATAAATACACATGAAATAAATTAGGTAAATATCAAATAACAACAATAAAATACACGTCAAATTGAATATTAAAATAAACATCAAAATAATAATAATTAAACATCCAATAAAATACTAATGTAAGCATAAAAATAGTTAAACATCCAATAAAATATTATAATAAAAATAATTAAAAATAATTAAAAATCAAATAAAAATATTTTTAAAAAGGCATCAAATTAGAATAGTCAAACATCAAATTAAAACACACATACTACTAATTGTGACACTAATATCAAATTAGAATATTTAAACATCAAATTATGCACAAAATGACACTAATATCAAAAATATAAAACATTAGTATTAAAATTATAAACTAGTTCACACTATTCAAACATCAAAAATACAATAAAAAGTCTAATATTAAGAAAAAAATCATATATTAATTTTTAATACGATGCACTAAAAACTAGGCAAATTCTTGGGGAAAACCGTCTTTCCATATACTTTGGAAAAATGATGTTTAATTAGAATAATAGAAAGTAAATGTTTTATTCGCAATATTAAAAATTTATTATGCAACGTATAGTAGTAATAAGTTTATGACCAAATTAATGCAACCCAAAATTTTTATCTTCATTTTTTCTAATTTGAGGTTTAAACCTTGGTCTTTCCATAATTTATGGAAAACCCGTCTTTCAAGAGACGGATTCAAAAAAAAAAGTTACATATCAGTCAAAATAAAGTATAATTTAAGATTTATATTAAGATACAAATATCACTAGTAGAGTCAACATTCTAACATGTAAACACAATAGTTTACATTGAAAGATCAAAATAAAGATTTAATACACATGGTTTTAGTAAAACGTGTACATTATGTGGAACTGGGAAGAAAAATTGACCCACGAATTTTTTTTCGACCCGAATTCTTGATCACCGAGATTCTTATGATCCAAAATCATTAATTTTCCAATTATTTGCATCCAACACCCAAAAATGGTATTTACACCAAAATTCCTCCTTATACCCCAAATTTTCTATAAATTGTATTTGGAACACCATCTCTAATTAAATTCACCATATTACATTATTAATTTTTAATCTCGTTATGAGATGGTTTTATAAAAAAACTTTGTCTATGGGAATTAACATATAATATTACAAAAATAAATTGATACATTTCAGGAAATTTACTCATATACATTTTTTTAAACATAGTCCCTATAAATTCTAGAATTTCAAAAATTTTAAAAACGTGCAATTATACTTAAGAATAATATAAGGAATCTCCCCATTATCTAAAACCACCTAACCTCGAATATATCAAGGTAAGGTTGTATGATCAAATTCGTGATTGATTTTGTTGGAGTTTGCTAACTTAGCCAAGGCGTGTGTATGCTGCACACAGACACTTGCATTTCTCACCACATGACCATATTTTCTGCATTAATGGGATCATTCCTCCACTAATAAGAACACGGAAAATGGTCATAACCTTAGTTAAGTGGACCCCTCCAGTTGAAGGGATTAAAATCAATTGTGATGCATCCTTCACCAAAACAGGATCAGGGATTGGTTGCATTGCTAGATCTGAAAATGGTCTATTGTTGCACACAATATCTGATTTTGTCAGTGATCAATTATCATCAGTTCTTAATGCCGAATTGTTGGCTATTCATGCAGGTTTGATTTGGGCTATCTCGATGAGTACGAGGATTGTTATTGAATCGGACTCTAAACAAGCCATAGATATCTTGAGAGCGGAGGCTAAACCTCCATGGAGACTGCTTCATCTAGTTCGGGAGATGATGGATACAATGCGGTTGGGCTGTTTTCAGTTTGAACACACCTTCAGAGAAGCGAATCGTCCAGCGGATTATCTTGCAAAACACTCTTCAAGAACTAAACAAAGCATGGACTTTGATACGGCAAGGAGACACCATTACCACCAATTCCTACTATGACAAGATAACCTCTTCCCACAATTTAGGAAGAAATATATTAGTATTGGAGAGTAGTCTCATCATGACTGTTTTCAGAGTGGTGGTCTGTCTGGCCATTTGGAATCTCACACAGGGGTGGAGGATTCTGAAATGGAAACACATACTACTTACCCCTAAAACCATAACTGAGTTTTTGAATCATAGGTCGGTCAATCAATTTGATCTTTTGTAATGACTACTCTTGGGTTACTAATGGTTAGGGGATCCATTAAAATAACCTCTGCTCATCTAGGATGAGCTTTAGATTAAAAAAAATATTATATTAATAATTACGCTTATTTTATGATAATTGTTTTTGAAAAAGTTTTAGGAAATCTACTTTTGTATAAGCATATGGAAAGACGGGTTGAAATAGAAAATTATAGAAAGATAAAATAGTTTAGTTATAATATTAAAATTTATTATGCAAAGTGCACTAGTTATAAGTTTATAACCTGATTAATGCAATCCAAAAATTTTATCTTCATTTCTTCTAATTTGCATTTTAAACCTGGGTCTTTCCATAACTTATGAAAAGATCGTCTAAACTTTAGGTAGGGGTCTTTATACAATTCTTCCTTTTTGCTAGTTTCAACGACCTATCTCAACTAATTTTACAGGTTCCTATCTCTGATAATTTTACAGGGACCCATCGCTAATATTTTTTCCGGGGTTTTTTGTCAATTTTTCCCATCATTTTCTCACCATCTACAGTCTGCGAAAAAATTCAAAAAGATATTTTAAATATTTTTAAAATGCAAAAAAATAACATGATCATTGAACTGAAAATTGTAAACATTAGCAAAAAATAGCAGAGTATCAACGGAAAATCATAAAATGTCAACTAAAAATTTGGAGCAAAAAATATATTAAAAAACAAATAAAATAGAAAAATACATAAAAATCAAATAAAAATCACAAGAAATTGAAAAAACGTCGAATACAACTAACAAAACATCAATTGAAAAAAATAAAAATCATAAAAATATCAACAAAGTTTCAATTATCAAAAAAAATTCAAAAAAACTACAAACATCTACTAATATCAACCAAAAGCTAAAAACATCAGTTCCTGTCTCCAAAACTTCACCCAAAATGAAGAACGTCGACATAAGAAAAAAAGCTACAAAAAAACAATCTATGTTACCCAAAACTACAAATTTCAACTCGTATCACTTAAAACTCACCGAGAAAATGAAAAACATCAACATTAGAGAGTGAGAGAGAAAAAAGCAAGAAATATCAACCCGTATAACTAAAAAAATTACAAAACATCGACTCATATCATCTAAAACTCATCCGGAAAATGAAGAACATCAACATGAGAAAGAAAAACTAAAAACATCAACAAAAAAATTACGGTACCTCAAGAGTATAAATTACTTAATCTGAAAATCATGAAACATCAACAAATTTTTAAGCTATAAATATCAACCTTTTTCACCCAAAAAGCTACAAACATCAACTCATAACACCTGAACCTCCCTATTTATAGAACCTCATCCGGAAAATAAAAAATATCAACATGATTTAAAAAAACTAAAAATATCAATCCATATCACCCAAAAAACTACAAAATATCAACGATCATAAATTATACCTTACTCAAATAATGAAAAACGTCAACATAAGAGAAAAAATGCTACAAACATCAACAAAAAACTACAATACCTTAACAAAAAGCAACGGTACCTCTCATCCAAAAAATGAAAAATATCAACAAGAGAAAATAATAAAAAAAACTACAAATATCAGTCCATATCACCAAAAAATGAATAACAAAACATCAACTCATATCAATTAAACGTCACCCGAATAATGAAAAATATCAATATAAGAGAAAAAAATGCTACAAACATTAACAAAAAGCTACAGTACCTGAAAAGGAAAAACTTTTCAAAAATCGGACCTGGTGAGATTTGAACCCGGGTCTCCAACCTCACAGACTAAAGCAAATACCGCTACCCCAAAGACTCATCATTAAACATGCACTTAGTCAAATAGTATTAAACCTCAACATGTATATAAAGATCATAAAGTATTCAAAATAAAATTCATAGTGAGATTCGAACCCTGGCCTCTAACCTCAACAACAAGAGCACTAACCACTAGACCAATCAATATTTGTGGATATTAGGCTCAGTCAATTAAATATTAAATCTCATCAATTCTTTGAAAAAGTAAAAACAATATTAAACTTCGCCTCATCGGTCGTCCGCCATTGCTTTCGCCGCCGTCGCCTCTATTCCCCTTCGTCGCCGCATGTCTACACACACTAGATTCTTCTTCAACGACATAGACACGAGCTTATTCTCTTCCTTTGCCTCGCCTCCGCCAGCTCTTTCTCCGTCTCCTCCGTGACAAAAACCCTAGATTCACCGTCGCCTTCGCCCCCGTCGCTGAAACTTTAATTTCATCGCTGGAACCCTAGCTCCATCGTGAGTGGCATAATTACAAAAATAATTTATAGACGAAAAGAGTTGATAGTGAGCAGGAGGAGGAACTAAATTAATCAACCAAAATAGTAAATTAAATTATTAAATTATTTAAATAGTAAAATAATATATTTATATTAAAATATTAAATTTTTATTTATAGTATAAATTATGAAACAATATTATTTTTTTATGAAAATAATAATACTATTAACTTCATTGATATTTGACCCATATACAATTCAAAAGGTAAATTTATTGTATTCATTTTTCACGTATGATATTAATTTTTATGTTAAATTTATTTAAGTTAAAGTATATATTACTACTTAACTTATTACTATTTATATTATAGAACTATAAAATAATATTATTTATATAAAAATAATATATTTATTTTAAAATAATATAACCATTCTTCAAAGTATAAAGTTAAAAAATAATATCATTTTTTCACTAAAAATCGGTTCATATAAAAATTATAGTTTTTTTTAAATTAGAATCATATGCAACTCAAAAAATAATATCATAATATTTTTATTGAAATAATAATCAAAATATTGTAATTTTATTTTGATAATAAATGTAAATTATAACTCAATTACGATATATAAAATAGTAATATTTATAAATAATAATATTATAATTTTTAATATAAATTAATTATTTATATAAGAAAATAAAATATATTTATATTAAAATAATAAAAATATTATTTATAGTATAAATTATGAAATAATATTATTTATTATTGAGTTTTTATTTTTAAGAAAAATATGGTTTTATTAATATTCAACCATATATAACTCAAAAAATTATAATACTATTTTTTCATTAGTATTATTTATTTTCTTTGTCTATAATGTAGCAATACTATTTAATTAATTTATTCTCTTAAAATATAGCAATACTATATGATTAATGTTCTACCCAATTCATTTTTGTACGAGACTAAAATCTTAAATAACCGTAAACATATTATATAATTTTCCAAGAATTTTCACTATTTAAAATGTTGGAATGTTTACAAGTAGAAAAAGACGTGTGAGTAAAATAGTTTTTTATTTCTGGAAACGAAACATGAAACACTGAGAATCTGAATCCCAATGTGAGGGTAGAAAATCACCATTCACCGAATTGAGAGAATCACAAATCCTGAAAAGAGGAAAATGAATTATTAAAAACTAGCGGAGTACCATCAAGCGTTGCGCGATTTTATTGATTAAAATATTAGGATGTACATTTTATGTTTTATATTTAAATTGAAAACAAAATTTATTTTAAATTTTAAATTTGAGTCATCTAAGTATAACTACATGAGTTATGAAGTGAATAATTAATTTAATTATAAATCGTTAAATGTTGATTACAATAAAAATAAATTATTTTTATAACATTTCATTCAATTTTTTAAAAGTAATTATTTATATGTTGATATTTATTTTAAAATGTTATCATAATTATGTGTATCTCGTTGCAATAAATAAAAGTAAATATCAAATAACCTAATTAATCTCACTAATTATAAAATGTCCTCATTTAACTGTTAGCCGGTCTAAAATAAAACTTTTTCATATATAATAAATAAATAACATGCATACATATTTCTATCAAAAGTACTTTACCATTGTATAAAAAATCCAAACATTTTGTTATTTTAGATTATGTGTTTATTTGGATTTTCTTCATTGATATATAATATGAGATATTTATGATTTTAAATATATCTTTTTTTTTGTAACGGATTTCTTTAATAAATGAAGAACAAAACAAACAGTTTTTTAGACCTATCACACCGGGCCCCTTACCCTATTACAAAGTTTGTTCAACAGCTTCATTAGCTCAACAGTTAC
>JAULKJ010110370.1:0-15393 GCA_032355405.1 Rubia balearica | reverse complement strand
CTAAGTGCTTTATTTGCAAAGACCGAGTCTTGTAGTCATCATTCTGTTGTCAAGGATTCAGACTGGGTTGCTGCTATGGATTCTGAAATAGCTGCTCTTCACACTCAGCAGATATGGGAGTTGGTTCCACATCCTTCCAATGTTAATGTTGTTGGCTAAAAATGGGTGTATCGTTTAGAGTACAAATATGATGGCTCACTTGATCGGCATAAGACCAGGTTAGTTGCTCAAGGGTTTTCACAATTACCTGGTTTTGACTATGATCATACTTTTAGTCCGGTGGTGAAGACATCCACTGTTCGTACTGTTTTATCCATAGCTATCACAAGAAATTGTCCCTTGAGACAGCTTGATGTTAAAAATGCATTTTTAAATGGCATTCTTGATTCCCCATGGAGCAGCCTGCTGGTTACAAAGATCCCATGCGTCCTGATCATGTTTATCTTCTACGCAAGGCCATTTATGGATTGAAACAAGCGCCTCGTGCTTGGTTTCAACATTTTAGTAATTTTTTGATTGGCTTGGGTTTTGTGTGCAGTTCTGCAGATACCTCCTTATTTGTTTTCTCACAGGGTGTCTCTTTACTCTTTTTACTAGTTTATGTTGATGACATTATTTTCACCGAGAATGATGGTCATCTCATTCAGAAGTTTATTGATTGGGTTAATCAGAAGTTTAAGATTGCCAATCTTGGCACTTTACAGTATTTTCTGGGATTGGAGACTGTTCGTAATTCCGATGACTTATTTCCTGGGCAAGCACAGTATGCCAAGGACATTTTATTTTGTATCGGCAAGCAGAATTCGGCACCGGTTGCTATTCCATTTCTGGATTTTTTGCAGGATTCGGCACCGGTTACTACTGGCAAGCCATTCAAAAATCTCACACTTTATCGTTCTTTGGTTGGTGCACTACAATATTTGTCAATTACGCATCCCGATATTTCTTATGTTGTGAACACGGCTAGTCAGTATATGCAAGCACCTACTGATGACCATTACCAAGCTGTTAATCGAATTCTGCTTTATGCTCGTGACACTATGCATTATGATCTTTAGTTTCTCAAGAATTTTTCTGCTTTTCCAGTCTTTGGTTATTCTGATGCTAATTGGGCTCGTTGTATTGAGACTCGTAGGTCTAGTTATGGTTATGCCATTTTTCTTGGTGGTAATTTGGTTTCATGGAGTGCGAAGAAACAACCTACGGTCTCTCGTTCAAGTTCAAAATTAGAATACCAGGCTATGGCCAATACTGCTGTGGAGCTAGCTTGGTTGATGAACTTATTTCGGGATTTGCGCATTTCTTCCCGTGCACCGCATATTTTGCTGTGTGATAATAATAGTGCTCTCTTTCTTGCTCAGAATCCAGTTTTGCATAAGAGAGCCAAACACATTGATATTGGCTATCATTTTGTGTGTGAGATGGTGTCTTCTGGCAAACTCAAAGTTGGTCATGTTCCTAAGGATCAATAGCTTGCCGACATCTTTACAATGGGTTTACCTCGTCCTCAATTTTAGTTCTTACGGTCCAAGTTTTACGCTGCGACCAGTCCCACTCTTCGCTTGAGGGGGGTGGGGGTAATAGAATATTAGATGAATTAGAATCAGGTTAAGAAAGGAATACCCTTTCTGATTGATTTTGTATATATCCTTTTCCATATCTGATTTTATCTTGTATACCTTTGTACTCACTATATATATGAATACACACAGTCACAATGATTTGTGGGTTTTACATTCTATCAGATGAAGCTATGTTTGTTCATTGTATTTTCTGCTCACAGTTTTGCTTCTTTAGACTCGATTATGGCTCTATTTGGTAGAATTGTACTTATAAGAAAATCTATCTTATTTTAAAAGTAGGGGAAGATTAGCTTATATTTTGCCTCCAAAAATAGCATTTACTTTCAAAATAAACTATTTTTTGCACTTTACCAAGTTACCATATAAGGTATTTTATAAGCAAAATACCTTATAACCTCTGCCAAACAGATCTTATATAGCCACTTCTCACATAACTTTTAGGGATAAACTAAAAAATAATCTTAAATTTTCTTAAAGTACCAAAATAATTTTAACTTTTTCAAAAGTGCTAAAATCACCTTCAGTAATCGTCGAATTTACCGAAATAATCCTAAGTATTCATCGAATGCTACCATTATGTCTAGTTGATGCTAAAACTAATGTCAAAACTTCAGGATCATTTTGGCACTTTCACGAGTTCAAAGTCATTTTGACCCTTTTGAAGAAATAGAGGTTATTTCGACAGTTTAAAAAAAGGTCATTTTCGCACATTTTTTCAATGACCTATATTCGATTGTTCGTGACATCATTACTTTTAACACTGAATTTATATAAAAGAATTTGAGTAAATGGAATTGAATTTAAGATAAACAAAATAGAATGATTAATAAAAAGAAATTATCACTATTATAAAACATTTATAAAAAGAAACCGTGTCTCTTTTAAGCACATAGGGAGAATAACACAAAAACAAATTGAATAATGTTAATTAAGGCCTTCTTAATGTTCCATGTGGGTCAAAAGGTTCAAATTTAAATCTTCCCTTTTTCCTCCTCTTCTTTTATTTTTATTTTTTATAATGTAAAGAAAAAGATAACTCAAAGATGATTTATTGGTGCATATAATATTACTAAGTTATCTTCTTTTGGAACATGGCAGGGAGTTTATATGAAATGATGGAATGATAGTAGTGATGATTTCGGGAGAACAAAATCTCGATTTTTGACCATTTTAGTTTAAATAATAAATGTGAATAAAGAGTGAATAAATGGGAGTATATGATAACATTTCGGAGGGTAAAAGTTGAAACCTTCATTTACTTGTAAAAAGAATCACTTTACATGAAAATAAATTTTTATATATATACCACTGACTTCGACTTTCAAAAGTCTTTAAAATGTCGTTTGAGCAATTTTAATCTATAGTCATTCTTAGATCTAATAAATAGGTCTTTCAGGTCGAGTACAAATTAGACTTATTTGTGTTTGATTATAATTGAGATACATATGTTTTGGGGTCAACACTGATTTGATAAGATAACGTTTGATACGAGTCTCAATCGGATAAGTTTGAAAAAAAGGGCTAGGCCATATTTGATTCAGGTTATTTTGGATTAAGTATAGTTTGATTATAACTTTTTTCAATCGGATTCTGAATGGGTTCAATTTGGGTTAATTAAAGTTTGGGGACACGTTTGGTAAATCTCTTTTGAGCCAGATTTGGTCGAATTCATGCATATTCAATTCAAATTTCGTTCCGGTAAATTTAGCAAGCATGTCATTATAATAAAAATGTGCATCAATGATAAAGAGACCATGATATCTATGCAAGCGCTGATGCATAGTCGTTAAAAATAAAATAGTATGCATTTAGATGTTTTCCTAGTTTTGTTGTCTATTCTAAGTCATCTTTATATTTGAGTTTGTTTTGTTATTATTTTAGCTATTAATAAAAAATATTAAGTTTAGAGTTTCTAATTGATGAATATATATATATATATATATATTATATTCACACTTATAACATCTTTTAAAATATACAATACAAAATCTAAGAAAGAATAGAACATTCTCAAAGAAAGTTATATGAATATCAATACAAGAATAATATATTTAGTAATATATATATATTTGTGATGTTATTGACAACTTAATAATAGATTAATAGTTTTGGACAATAGGAACTATAAATCACTAGTGGAAGAATGTCCATTAACGGCTCTATTAGATGGCGGTTCCGTATAAAATCACTAGAACTGCTTTCTAATGTAGGTTTCGAACTCGGAATCATTCATATTGGATGTCAAATTTGAAGGACGCCTGTTTAAAATTGAACCACTGTCTAACGACCGATAACACAACTTTGTTAGACAGAGGTTCCACTAGAACCACCCTCGAATCACTAGTACAGAGCTTTCAATTAAAGGCAGCAGGTAAAGGCGATTCTCCAAAAACCGCCTTTCATAGACGCTTCCAAGCTCGGAAACATACCTTCATGTCTCTGAATTTCGATTAAAGGTGGCTTTTGGTCAATTGAAGGCAGTTTTTCAATTACCGCCTTTAATTAGGGTTAATTAAAGGTTGTTCAAGGTATAACCGCCTTTAATTAACCATAATTAAATGCGATTATGTCATACCTCCTTTAAAATTGATGTTTATGAGTTTTCAAACAAGGAACAAATATTTTCCGAACTCAGAAAACATGTGGTTTCCATGGCTCAAAGAGCAGATACACTTTGCGAGTTCGTAATTCTTTCGTGGCCATTTTCCGAGTTCGGAATGTGTTATAATTCGTGTCTTCATACATATGTAAAAACTTTATGACCTCGTTAAAACATTTTAGTTTTTGAAAAACACATTCATTTCATTATATGCAGCAAAAAAATAAAATTTTGAAGTCAACATTCGATAGTCATCTCCAATACGAATGGAACTTGATTTCAACATTCAAATTAAATAGTCATAGTCATCAAATATTCTAAAAAAATCATCATCAAATGGAACTTGCATTCAAACATCCAATTGTCATCTCCGATACTAATAACACGATAAAGTTTGGAAAATTCATTCTTCGACATTTTCAATGTCGGCGGCTGAAGTTAATTGGTGCGGTTGTTGTCGGGAGGTCGATGCTAGGTGGTGCTCATATGCCCGGTGAGACTTTTCTAGGAATCCAATCTTCGTTTTCATGGTGCAAAATTCCTTGCGGATCCATTTATATCAATCTTTGAAACCTTTCAAGTATGACTTCTCAGTGCCTACAAAATATAGTGAGCGAAATATGAATTATTTAAACAAAAAATGAAGCGAACTAAATCGACATAAACTAATTTCTAACTTAACTTCCTAAATCCGTTGCATCTTGCTCGGCTCGGGTGCTTCAGTGGATTTAACATACCACTTACGGTTGATCAACACCCATCTTTGGTTCTCGAAGTAAGTCTTGTCAAAATACTTTGGCCCCCTTCCCCCCCCCTTGTTAAACCAAACCCTCAACATTATTTAAAATACAAGTGATTAGACTCCCATATGGTAGGCGGGTCGCACCTTCTTCGACGTCGCAAAATGCAACATATGCCTGAATATAAACGCTTCGGGATTGATTTTTCTACCCTCAATTATCAAGTAGAATAACATGAGGGTTGTGTAATTAGGCTCTGTCAAGTGCCTGCCTGAGGGGATCAAACTCTTATTTATGATCTCATACGTGATACGATTATCTATGCTCAATAGGGTTAGGTCAAAGGTCTTGAGTCAGCCTAAATCCAATCTATCCCGGTGGAAGTACCTCTCACTACACTCGACCGGGTCAATGTAAGAATAATCAACATCTAGTGTCCACTTTTCTCGATGGTAGCAATAATCTAATGGACCATCGAGATTCTCCGGGAAAATGAATTCTGGGTGTGTGTATGGGCAGTCTAACAGCTTGTTAATAATCCATCCATTAATCGGGATATATTTTCCGCCAATCTTAGTGCCATAATCCCCATTCCCCTAATCACGCATATTAGCATAAATTGAGAAACATAACCAAAATATGCTTTTTCATCACATGAAAGCAAATTTTTGACATGTTGTTCTCTAAAAGGTTGAGGGGATCGGCCAATCCTAAAGCTAGGTACTCATTGAAGTCAAGAAGTTATGTATCTAAAAAAATTTCCCTTCTCACGTAATGATTCATACCTATTTTGAGCAAATTTAGAGACGAACCTTGTGTCATCGAAACCTACATTGTCTCCAATCGAACAAGATCTCGGGTTTCCGCAGCTTGAACCTCCCCTAGCCATGACAATATGTAGCTTAGTTTAGCAAGAAGTGGGAGAATTTGGATTTTTCTGCGAGTTCATAAGCATAGGGTTTGTTGAATTGGGGGTTAAAATTTGAATCGACCCCATTTTTTTATATACTTTGAATTTTCCAAGTTCAGAAGTAAGGATTCATCTCTATGTAATAGGGAGACAAAATATTTCCGAGCCCGGAAATCATTTTTTGGAATAAATGAGCTCTTTCAATTTTCTAGAGGTGGCCCGGAAAGGTGGTACGAACTTGGAAAGTCATCTTCTGAGCTCGGAAACTGATATCGTACATGTAAATGAGACGAATGTTTTCCAAACTCGGAAACATGTCTGACCAATAAATATAAAGCCAAGACACATTTCTGAGCTCGGAAAAGTATCTGCACTTTTGGCATCCAAGTCAATTTTTGAAGTTGCATGCTACACATAAATCTGTAATATTAACCTCCAAATTTTATAAAACCAAAACATTTTCACTCAACAAAATCCATACATTCTCAAACCAAGAATCCAAACATTATCTAGGCACAAGAATCCAAATTTTGATCTAACACAAGATTCCAAACATTATCTAATCAAATGCAATCCAAATTCTCAAATGCAATCCAATTTCTCAAATAAACCAGACCAAACTCTTCTACCCAATTATTTTATCAATAACAGAGTCCCCTCCCCATTTTTGGCCCCAATGTTTTCTTCAACGGCTTGACCCCCCCATTTCCATCGTCCCCGCCACGATCACCATCATCATCATCTTCACTCTCCGAGAATACTGGCTCGAAGTTAGGCTGCTCATCATCATCACTCAATTGCAGATGGAGGCCTTGGGCTTCCAGGATCACGACACGCTAGAAATGGACACGAGTTAACATCTCCTGCAACTTTGTCATGTCCACAAGCATACGGTCAAAATACTTGGTCACCATAGCTTTCCAACCGCCACTGGTATCTGTAAATCAATAGTAATAAAATTAATTGGTAAAAAATTTTCATATGTACATTTTGAACTAAAATGATAAGAATAAGTAAAAAGCTTATCACGTACGGGAGCTTGATGCCTCGTTTATTTCTGCACCGGCTTCGCGAGCTCTTGCTGTCAGAACCGAGACTAAGCTGCTTAAGTTGGAACCACTTCTTGTCATAGTATTCCATCCTAAGAGCCTTGTCCTCAGGAATAACACACACCTTCTTCAGCATAGCGGTTATCAAACCGCTGTAGGGGAGATCTCTCTTCTTCTTTTGTGCCACCTTTAACATGAATGAGTCCATGATATAGTAAAACAGCATCAGGTTAGCAATGGCAGGCTTGCAAGTGTGGCCACTTTTCAGAAAAATATTGAGGCATATCCGCTCATACTCTAAGCGCTGCTTTACGGTTAACATGGTGATATCACAGCTCTCTGCCTTTCCCGCATCACTTCCCTCCTCTTAAAACATTTCCTAGCCAAAGTGACCGAACAAAGTGGGGGTAGTCTGGCTCACCCCCAGCCAAATATGTGTGTAATAAATTTCTAGGGAACCATTAGGGTCATCGGGCCTTATTTCTCAGGGGTGGTGTAGTGAAATTCTAGGGCTGCGTTAATTGTATAAGTAGTGATAGATATGTATTTCCCATTAACCCTATTCAAGTCACGATCATTCCTAAGTTGACTTAAATTTTCATAAAATTGTATCACTTCTTCCACATGAACGGGTTCATCCATACACATTAGTTTTTCTAAATGTTCGGTTTTGAAATGTGCGAGCAAATAGTCTAACCTTAATTCTCCTATGGACGATGCTGATACAGCCTTCAAATTTGTAACTTTCCTCTTCGAAAATGCCACATACTTTTCCTCAGCTGCATTGTTGAAGAATCTAGTAGGTTTTTTCAATCTCTGTGACCAGACTAGGGTTCCGATCGATTGACTTCGATTTTGCGCACTTGCCCTTGGTTCTCATTGCGAATAGATGTAGGGTTATAGAGAAAAACAATTTTTGAATTGGGGGGTTTTTAAGTTGGCCACTATAGGGTTTTGATTAGGGGATTTGAAGGAATTGTCCGTTATAACTTTTTTTTAATTGAGGAAAAAAGTTTTCAAACTCGTAAATAGGTCCGATCTACTGTACTACAGCTACGGGACTTTCCGAGATCGGAAAAGTGATTGTAGGTGTTTTCTGAGTTCGGAAACTAATCGCAATGTGAAAAAATATACATACATTAGGGCTTTCAAATGGGCATTTATTACCCATTTGAAAGAATATGGACTTTCCCACCATATCCCTCTCCCCACAAAACTACCAAACCCTAAACCCACTACAATCCCTTCCATTACCATTTGAAGATTTCATTGGTTGAATACTGAAGGTGTGTTTTCCTTCCTATTTCTCATCTAATCCAAATTCTCATTGTAATTTTTGTTCTTTTAAAGGGATTTGTTTGATGTGTAGGTAGGAGCTGTGAAAGAGTATTTCATATCCTTTCATTGATAAAAAAGTAAATCCTTGCTTCAATATTTGGTTAGGGTTTACTGTTTTGGAACTGAAATCACCAAAATAAAAAATTTAGTGTCATGATGTTAGCTAGGGTTCACATTGTGTCATTTAATGAGTTATATTTTAGGTGGGATTTTGTTATTAAGCACGATTTGTGTATTATATATTGGCTTTGGTGCCTAAACGGTGTTGGATGATGAAATGATGCATTAGATTTGACTCGTACATGTTATATTTCTACATTTATTTATTAACTAAAGTATTAGAGTGGTTAAATTTTATGTTACATACTATTGTGCTCAAGCTCCTATGTTTAATTAGTCTTCTATGTACACAAGCACTAAAAAAATTTCTATTCTAAGTTTATATGAATTTTGGGTTTTGTTTACATATTAGTGAATTTAATTATTATGGCATTATGGAGTGAAGTTGAAGACCAGTGGAGACGTGAACAAGTGAATTAAGTCATTACGTTGATCTACACCTTGTGAGTGACTTTAATAATTTTATTTCCAAATTCAATTTTCATTGCTAGGACATTTATTTCCAAAAGAACTTACTTTCAAATTCTCTAGGTATGCTTCCAACCGCAAGGAATGAGAATCACTACTCACAAGATAATATCAACAATGCGTGGAGTTCATTGGTGATTGCAAATAATGCTCAATCGGTCTGCAACAATGGGGAATCCCGATATAGGTAGGCACACTGTAGTTAGCTAAACATTGAACCATAGACATGCATGTCGAAATAGTTTTGTAGTGATTTCTATTGCTATGTATAGAGTATTGCTCGGTTAGTGTTATCTTTAGATTTTTGTTTAGGTGCAACATGATATCTTGTTGTATAAATTGTGGCTGTGTATCAAGGATGTTTTTCTGCTAGGAAAATAAATGAAATTAAATTTATACCACAAGACAAGAGTGTATTTCCGAATCCGGAAAGTCTTTCTTCTCTTCCTTTTTTTTATTTTCCATTGGTCAGAATGCTATTTCCGAGTACGGAAACCTACGACAAGAAACATTTTCTGAGTCCAGAAATTGCATATCATTTTCCAAAGATCCGAAACAAAGCTATTGACCATTTCTGAACTCGGAATTATATTTTTTACGATATCTTAAACATCTGCACCATATACTGGGGAGAAGCAATTTTTTGAGTTCGAAAATTATTTAAAGGCGGTTCCCTGCCTTAAAAAACTGCCTTCGTTAGCCTCTTTTAAAGGCGGTTCTCGAAACAACCTTATTTTCTGATCAATTAAAGGCGGAACCATTAAAGGCACCTAGAAAGTGCCTTTAAATTTCCGATAGAACCACCTTTAATAGGCCTCTCTTACACTAGTGATTGCAGGTCCTGAAAGTAGAAGTCGTTCATGATAACGAAGTTCCGGTCACACCTTCTCGATACTGTTTGGGATGCCTCCCGCTAGCACCTATCACGGATTTGAGCAGGTACTTTTTGCTTTCCGGGTCAATTTTCAGAATTTTTTGATCAATCCAACTTCAATCGTAGTATTCCAATGGTAGGGGGAGATCAACAACAGTCACTCCATATTTCCTAATCACCGATGTATTTAATCCTTCATATGACAACTCTTTCTTACTAATGCAAGAGGCTTTCAACATATACAATAAGATTGTGAGAGGATATTATTGCATGGATGTCACAATGGGAAGTATTCGAGGGTGTGCACGCTTCCCATCACCAAAAGCCAAATAAAATACGGAAGTTTGAATCAGATATAGTATTAACAAGGAAGGAAGTGAAGAAGCAAGACATGCTAATTGCTATATTAGCACATAACACATGACTAAGTCTTCTAAAAAAATTGGATGACATAACCCCCGAGGGGAAGTATCCTTCCACGGGTTCCAAACACTCCCTGATCGACATTGAGGTGAATGGAGAATGTATGTGTTTGACAAGCACAATTCTTGAGTCAACCAACATTTTGGTGGCACCCATTTAGGTTAGTTATAGTTGACATAGAATTCATGGAAGTCTTGTCGCATTTTATACTCAAGGCATGTTCATATTTTTTAGCCTCTGGTACCATGCAAACTATATGTCATTCAACCACAAGGAGGAGGATCAATGCATGTTGCCGACAGATCTTATGAGGAATTGAACCATTATCATGATTTCAAATTCAGTCCCGATGACCTCGGTAGGGTGTCCTTGGATGTTCCAATCACGCATAATGTGCATATACCCTTTCAACAAGATGGATGTACGAGAGTCAATAATGCAAATGACTTGTGTCTCCTATGGCTATTTCCCAAGAAGCTAATCATGAAAAAGGCTAGGGATGACATCAAACCCCAAATTGTACCATTGCCAACTTATGAACTCCCATAATCCAACACTAGAAATACCAACATTGGTAAGGGTGTTGTGAAACATAACAAACCGCTGAAGAGTCAAAATTTCTCGGAAATACCAACATCGGTAAGGATGTTGTTCGAGTTGATTAATGAGCATGACAAACATATTACATACTCCTTCCATGCCCACAAATTGATTTACGGGGTTTAACGGAAAGTTTTGCTTGTTGTTCCGGATTAGAAGACTTGAGGAAGCTTGACCAAGTAACTCGACATGTATTGTCAGTAGCTCAAATGTAAGTACAGTGAAATTGCCTTACTCATTAAGAAAATATTTTAACTCTTTTCTTCATAGTGTAATATTTAACTTTGTAAATATATTCCATTTCACTATACTCACTAAAATATTCTCAGCACCAGTCATGGATTGTGAAGCATGAGATGTTGAAACCATGGATTGGATTTCTATGTTCGGAAACCATCCAAGAAATTGGGCATTCCACAGAAGAGAAACATTCATATACTACAACGAGTCTTCAAGATGATAACAAGTCCTTATTTTTTGCACCTTTGGTGGACAGGTAAATTTCTCTGAACTATGTGTTTGATACTGCTTCTACAATAATATTGATCCTACCTAAATGCTCGCTTTTGTGCAAGGGTCACTGACGTTTGGTCGCAATTAATAAGAGGTTAATGCATGTTTATGGGTTGGATTCACTTCACCTCCCACCCCTCAATTCATTTGTGGAAATATTATGTAAGACTTTAGGTGGAGAAAAGTTAACAATAATGAAACCATTTGGGAGGACATCTTCGTGCCTCTCAAAGATAGTATTTATAGGCTATAATTGCAGCTAACTACTAGAAAGTAGCTAGTGGCAAGTCAGGGGCATCCATGAGGAAAAGGGGTTTTTATTAAGTGTTGAATGTAGTTAAAACACACGAAGAAGTCACTCTAAGTGTGTAGTCACAAGGTTGGGGGGTTTTGAGTTTAGAAAACACTACAACTACTTTAAATAACCAAATTAACAAACAATTAGAATGAACAATGTAATTACAATCACAATTAGCATGAAAGATGTAACTAAGATTATGACGAGTTTTGAGCGCAATTGGTTTACATTTCTAGTTATCATCTGATCATTGACTAATTATACTATTTTCATGCATTAATCACATAATGTGGAGGACTTGTCAAAACCTTTCCAGTGAAGACATTTCTCACCTCTCCCCGGTAACAGTTAGAATGGGCGATCGGCTCTACACAAAACCCTTACCCTCAGGTCACTCTAGACGATTAGTGTTATAGAATTCCCAAAGGATAGTATTAAACACGAAAACCAACACAAGTAACACAATGTCCTACAAGTGAGAAACATATAACTAGCACAATTATATCTACATGTAACGACTACGAAGATCGGCCTTCACGCTTGGCATTATTAGTGAGCCACATCGATAATCAGGCAAACCCATTCAAATTCATCCTAAACCTAAGAAATTTCATTAATTGACAGTCACAATTAGTTGTAACCCCTAGTTACAACCTAGCATCAATCAATAATATCATACCGACAAAAGGACAAAGCCTTTTAAAGTTTGACCAAAAACCTAACAAACAATCAATTCATAATCATCAACTAGTTGATCATCCTAGTCTAAACCTTGCATTAATCACACAACAAAGTATAAAATATAATTGATAATTCAAGCAAAAAATAGGATAAACCAAATCTCACAAATTCACACTAGAAATGCTTACCAATTTCTCCCAAGAGTATCTTTAGCCTAGATAATTATATAACCAATAACAAAGATTGAAATCCCATGGTAAACAAGCAATAAATGAAGAGGAATAAATGCAAACTAGGATTTTTGAGAAGAAGAAAGTCAGAGTTATGGATGAGGATAATATAAGAGGCTATTTTATAGTCTATGTGGTCAAGAATGAGCCAAAAAGTCAAAAGTGTAGCAGAGGCAGGTGGGCCATGTGCGGCCGAGGGTGCCTGGCGAAGAGAGATGTGCGGCCGCGTAGGCCCCACATTGGAAAACCGAGGGATGTTTTCCCCTCTTTGTTTGGGCTCATGGACCATGCACGTGGGTTGCTGGTCCGCGTGCCCGGTCGGTTGCACCCGGCTAGTCGACCGATCGATTTTCGCTTCGATCTACTGATCTTAATTTTTGAAATCTGGATCTTTTCTTCTACCAAATCACACATTGGTCTTTAATTCTATTCTCTTCTCGTGAGTCTCCATTTTTGAATCTTTAATTCATTAGCATGATCACAAAGAACACTCTGAAAACCCCTTAAACTAAAGAGTTAAGATAGAAATTCTAAATCATCATTCTAACCTTCTTATCGACAAAACATTCACTAACCTTACATAAAACCCCTAATCTCTTACAAGCATGAGTTTCAAATGTGCTAAAAAGAGAGTATAAAGTGAGCACAACACTATTGAAACTGATTCAAATTTAGGCAGCGCATACAAACACTTCCTGACAATAATGTGTTTAAATATCTCTGAAGTACATTTGATGCTAACCCATATTATATTTCATGTAGTACAAGAAACAAAAAAGTAACTGGGAATGCATGTACTATACGGTGTTAAACGCTCCAGATTCATTGAACATTTTGAAGATGATACCATGCCACTAGAGTGAGTGAGCATACATTTTCTTACTGTGACGTATATAATAATTATTCATATATTATTATTTATAATCCTCTCAAAATAATTACAAACATCTTACCTTCATTTTTAGATCTTTGGAGATAATACACCACCTTTCATCATAAAGAAATTAAAAACATGCCAAGGCAAGCACACTAACCATATCCTTCAACTACATTAAGCTTATCCAAGCCTACCATTAAACAGGATAAGTGACTATGTCTAACCATTTTTTGTTAGGGTTTTACAATTTTGTAAGTAATTTACAAAACCCGGGCTACGTTCAAGTGACCAATGCGAGATGCATCTAGGTTAGATTTGCACATTCCACATTGGTGTGTGAAGAAGATTACCTGTATGGTTGTTGAATGTGGATTGTGAGATTCCATTTTTATTACAATTGTTTAGAAAAATTTCATAATTTCTGAAATAAATTATTAAATCAGATCGTTTATCAAATGCGAATGAATCACAGTTCATATACATATTCCAATAACACAAGCTATTTTAAATGACATTAATGAAATGCAACAACAATTCTGAAATGGACGCCAAAATCGGGATCAACAATATTAATGATAAATTGTCGTAATTCTGATAATTAGTTCTGAAGTTGGAACATAATTTCTTCCGATCCACAATCCGACATCGTAACATCCAACTCCCGCCCTCCAATTGACCATCCCTGAAAACTTGCGCCTTCAGAAATACAACAAAAAAATGGCATTACGACAAACCTTTCAGTTCCAATATCAGAAGAATCACCGCGTACCTTGCCAACATATGCAATGCTATATCAACTTCCAATATCAAAAGGGTTTTTCAACACTGCGGTCAAATGAATGCGTTTCGATTGTATGACATTTAGCAACGTCGTTGAATGTAACAAACAACGACGGTAAATTAAACGTCGTTCTATAGAGGGCCCCAAACCGTGGCGTTGCTTTGGACAACGGTTTACAACCGCCGTTGCACTGCCATTATCACCGTCTTAAGCAAGTCACACTTGAACTAGTGAACTACATAATACATGTAAATATGCTAAGTCTAAAATGGCGGAGGAGAAGGAGGACCAGACTTTGATAGTTTCAGGTGGATGAAACATCATTAGAGTGAGAGGGTATGATGTAGAAATACCAAAATTATCCCTTACAATTAAGTTGAAATATTCATCATAAACAGGTTTACGGGGAACAATGGCGAAATAATTAAAAATAAATATTTTTCATAGTATAGTGATTGAAAATATAATTTTCTTAGTAAAATGACCAAAATATGATGATAAATAAAAATAAAAATCACTCGTGATTTAAAAGAAATATTGTAACTAGGATGTTGGTGTTTTATGAAACACAAACTATTTAAATATAATTGGATTGAAGTAGTAGCTGACAGAACTAGAGTGGGGGCACATGCCCCAATACCCTACCCTAGATCTGTAGTCTTATTTTTTAATTAATTTTTAAAAATTAATTGTATATGTGTTCTCAATATAAAGATAAATTTTCCACAATATTGGAGAAATTTATTAGTTGTGCATCATTTTATACTATTCATTTCAATTATTATAAATTTTAGATTTTATTTTTTCTCTTTATCTTCAATTACAAGTACCTTACGATTTTTTATGTTTATAATTTAAAATTTTGGCAACTTATCCTTTTATTCATTCATTATCGTAAAACAAAATGCTCACATGATTACTATCCTTAAGAATCCCTTTTCACCCTCCTTGTTTTAATCAATTTATTTTGAGATAATTTGCAAGAAAATTATTGATAGGAAGGATCTAAATATACATTATATACTATTTAATTATGTACTAATTATGTGCAATTGAATGAAATGTTCTTAGTTCAATTCATGACTTTCTTATGCATTAATCGAAAAACAAATATCTTGAGTTAGTGAAGAAAAAGTAATCAAAATTTATCAAAATGTAATTCCTTTAAAAGAAATATTGTAATATTATATTTATTAATCGCAAAGCACCATTTAATAAGGATTGTTTGCTATCGGTATCAACCAAGGCTAAGTAATTTGTTGACTTCATTAGTTTGAGAAAACGACACCGTTTTGCCTTCTAATCCCCC
>JAULKJ010110159.1:0-15397 GCA_032355405.1 Rubia balearica | reverse complement strand
AACTGCAACACTGGGACATTCTTCATGGCCCTTAGGACTGCCTACTTCATTCACTTTTTGGCTGCTTGTTTCCTTCACTTTTTGGTTGCCTGTTTCAGTGCCTTTTTCACTAATCTTATAAAAAGATTCAGCGACTTGCTCACTTGCAATTGAAACGAGCTGCTTGAATTTCTTCATGGCAACTTCCAGAGGCTACCAAAACAAATATGGAAAAAATAATCATTACATCATGAACATCAGATAATCTTGAAACACAATAAAAAGAACAGTAACATAACAAGAACCCACAAACATCACCAAAAGAATATGAACGTTGAATCTCAGCGTCAAAACAGTAAACCTCATCACCTCAACAATAACTAAACTACAAATTCAAACAATGCAGCTGCTTTGAATTCGTTATCACAACAATAAAAAACAATAAACTCAGCACAATCAAGGATCCTAGCTGATCCTCAATAAAATCATAATACTAAGGGGAAAAAACACAATCAAGGAACATGAAAATTGAGGAACCTCACCACAAAAAAAATGAATGCCATCATATGAAATGAAAACATCACCACAAAAAATCTGGTTTAAAAAAACCAGAGATAAATAATAAATCTGAAAACTTACATTTTTTGCAATGCGCTCAATTTCTTCATCATCCTCTACACCAACAGGCAACTCCAACTCAATAAAACGACGCTTTCTGCTCTTCGAAGATGATGCTCCAGCAATAGAAGATGGATTCTTTGTGATCGAACCACCACCAACCAACACTCCATTCTTACTCAATGGAAACTGACGACTACTTCTCAGCAAACCAATATAACCTCCACGATGATATAAATGACAATGCTTCTTCACATTTTCAGTATCCCAATGTTGGTGCAATAGAGGTCAATCGGAATTGGATAGCAATAAAATAAAGCAAGAAGTGGGATGATCAAGCATGCATTCACATAATTGAATTTCTATGAATGCTGAACCCTATGAACACTCCCACAAAACCTCTTCCACACCAATCCAAACTAGGAATCTAATAAACATCTTCTAAGGAACTCACTATCTGCAAATCTGCAGTGCTACAAGCAATAAGAGCTAGAAAACACGCTTGAACTCAACTATTTCATCTTCCCGCAACAGATTTGGAATAACACTAAATATATCCTTCACAGTAATAATCTCATCCGTAATCGTGTATTTTTCAATCCACCTAAACCTAATGGAATTATCATCAGCAGAAGCAGTCTTACCTAAACCCTTATGACTCACCTCAATAGCAGCTTTGTCAGAGATAAGAAGCTGGAACATATCAAATATGTCATTCTTATCTAGTGAGTATTTGTCACAACCAACCTCTTGGACTTGAGCAGTAGAATTAAAATTCTGTATCAAAATCTAAACCAAATCTTTATGCACATGCCTATTCCTAAACCTCAACAAGCCACCAAATCCAATATGTTCAACAACTTTAATCTGAGATGGTTTCAATTCATCCAAAACCTCAGCAAATTTTGAAACCATGCAGGTGGTCTTAAATTTTGAGCTGGGGAAAAGTATGAAAAGAAAAAACTAAGTTAGCATACCTAAGCATAAAATGAATGAAAACATATGTATACATAACTGAAACCTCATTTAAAATGTTGGAAAACACCAACAACATATTAAAAAAAACTTGTGCACCTTCTTAAAAATTCATGTCCAACAACTTGTTAAAACATTTTGAAATATCAGAACCATCATTAAAACATATTCAGCATAGAACATCAGCATCCCAAAAAAAACCCCCAAAATTATAAAATATGAACCTCATCAAGAGAAAAAAATGATTGAACTAGAAAACTGAAAACTCACATATCATCCACGACTGCATCATCGATTCCAATTTTTGCTTTCTTTTCAGACTTCTTCTCCACAACTGGAGAAATCTCAGCTCTTCGCTTCCCACCAACTTTCTTTCCCACACCCTTCTTCAAACGGGAGCCTTTTTCCTCAGCAAATTTTAGAACAACCTTATCTAAACAATCATCAACACTTGCAGGGTCCAGGTCTTTCGATAATGAAGATCTCATCCTTACCTTCAAATTCCTTGAAGCTGCATCCTTAGTCTGTATACCCTTCACAAAAACCTTTTCTTTACCCTTTCCAGTCCCAGAAGACGCATTCTTTGACTTCTTCACTCATTTAACATTCAATAAAGGACCAGACCTTTTTATTTTTAGGCTGACAATGAGGGGACTGAGCTAATGTTTGATTCCAAATATCAGAAACATTTTCCTTATCAGGAGATTCTTCTACATCGTCATTTCTAGATTCTAGTAATTGAAAATCCTCCAAATTCATATCACTTGCAAAATTCATCGCAACTACAAAGCAAGCAGCATGAAAAAAACATAATCAATAAATGTGATAAGAAATTCACAAAAAACTACACAGTTTTAATTACTAAAACCAAATACATCAAAAACAACCTTTCATAGCAGTATTCAAAAAGTTTTTTGCTAGCTTTGGATTCACTTCATCAGATTTCTTAGGAACCTCATGCTTATCCTTGTTAACCTCATAGGCACTGGAATCTACATTTGCAGTACCAAACTGCATTCCTGAACCAACATTCAACTCAAAGTAACTTTCAGAACCTGTATAAAAAAACAAGAAGAAGAAAATGGTAAATAACATGGAAAACAACATCATTTTAAAAAGGCAAGATAAAATGGCACACATAAGAAACTTACTGGAAACAAGGTGACTTTCATGTAGAACCCTATGGGCTACCATCTTCTTCCTCCCAACTACAAAGCAAACAACATAAAAAAAACATAATCAACAAAATATCCTCTAAATGCACATCGCTCGCAAAATTCATCTCAACTACAAAGCAAGCAACGTGAAAAAAACATAATAAAGAAACGTGATAACGAAAATACACAAAAAAATAACACAATTTTAATAACTAAAGAAAAAACAACAACAATCACCTTTCACACCAGCATTCAAAAAGTCTTCTGCTAGCCTTGGATTCACTTCGTCAGACTTCTTAGGAACTTCATACAAATCCTTGTTAACCTCATAGTCACTGGAATGTACATTTGCAATACCGAACTGCATTCCTAAACCAGTATTCAGCTCAACCTCACGTTCATGACCTATATAAGAAAAACAACAAGAAAAAGGTAAATAACATGAAAATCAACATCATAAAAAAATGCAACATAAAATGCCGCATGACACGTAAAAAAACTTACTGGAAACAAGATCACATCCGTCTACAATCCTATGGGCTACCATCTTCTTACTTGTGGTAGACAGAGGGGTAAATTTTTTAACTGCTCCACGCTTATGAAAAACTTTACGAGGAGCCACAACAACATATTTTACTTCAATAAAAACAATAACATCAACGAAGCACTGCATTAAAGAAATAATGAAGAAAATAACGATAAAAACAGTACCCTCACCATCAGTAGTTGAAGGAGCTTCAGCAGTGGGACCTCAACAGAAGCTAGTGGCACATCAGAAGCAGCAACCGCAGTCGGTGGAAGCACAACTACTGGAACTTCAACTGGAGCTGATGGCACATCAGCAGAAACATGAACATGTGGTACCTCAGCAAGAGCAGTTGATACCTCAACAGAAGATGGTAGAACTTCAGAAACAGGAACTACAGCCGGTTGAACCACAACAGGACATTGTGAAAACTCAACTACTAGAGCCTCAACTGTAGCTGGTGGCACATAAGCAGGAACTGGTGAAACCTCAATAGGAACAGGTAGTACCTCAGCAGAAGTAGGTGGAATCTCACAAGAATCAGGTACTGGCATCTGAACAACTGGAGCATCAACATTTTCGAAACCAGCCACAATCGAGCCTGAAAAAAGTACAATAAAACAATAGAAAAAAGAAGCATCAACAAACAAAGATGAAAACCAAAAAAAATTAACAAACAGAAAAAGGTAACATAAAAGAAGAGAAATTGTAGCATGAAATATGAATCCTAACCATCCTCGTCACCATTTTTGTCACGAGCAGTAAGAAAAATTCATTTTCATTCTCAGAAATATCATCATGAACCTTATCAACCTCAACACCAACATTTGGGCCTGTATAAAAAAAAAGATACCATCAACAAAGTGCAAAAATTAACATCAACAAAACAAAAATACAAAATCAAACACTTACAACTAGCATCCAAACTTGATGCAGCATCCGACAATTCTTTCAAATCAGAACCTTCATGTTTAGAAATTCTCTCCATATTCTGAGACTTCGTAATTCTTGACATTGAACGCACAATTTCTTTAGAACTTCTTCTCCTACCACCAACTACCTATTTCTTCGGTTGCCAACGTACAACTGGAACATACTCCTCAACATGTATAGGATTTGACGAACTAGTCTGAGGTAAAGTCAATATGAACTATACGACTTTGCATTGTAGCAATCTTTGTACGTGTGTGTGTAGAACGCCGAGGTCCAACAATAGGTGGCTCAGAAGGTGCTGTAAAAAAACAAAAATCAGATGGTAAAACTCAATCAGCTTGGCATAAACCTTATCAGGTAAACAAAAATGTCAAACTATCAAAATGAAACTCATCAAAATATCTCCAAGAAACACACCTCAACATATTAGACACAAACCTCAAAACTAAATTCACATCTATTAAAGCTCAAATAAATAGAATGAACCACGACTGACAAACATCCATATATTTAGCATGAACCTCAGCAGCTATAAATAAAATGTCAAACTATAAAGGGCAAACCTTATTAAAAACTTACTTAAAACCACAACTCAACATATCAGACATGAACTACAAAATTAAATTCACATAAATCAACATCAGATGACAAAACATCAATAAATTTAGTATGAAACTCCACACCTACGCATAAAATGTCAAATAGTAAAGGGTAAACCTCATCAAAAGGTTACCAAAAGTAACACCTTAACATGTTACACATGAACCTCAACGATAAAGTCACATAAATCAATCCTCAATTAATTGCAATGAACCGCAAATTACAAAACTCAATAGTTTTGGTATAAAGCTCGACATATATAATATTAAATTATGATAATCAATATCTACACATGAATATCAAACACTGAAGGGAAAACCTCATCAATAAAATTACCAAAATGCACATCTCAATATGTAAAACATGAACCTCAGAATCACATAAGTCGAACCTCAAATCATTACAAAAAATCCTCATCAAACAAAAAAATCTTGAAGAACATTCAAACTACAATTTAAAAACAGTAAAATTGCACACAAACAGCAAAAAAATAGACGAAACTGAACACAAAAGACAAAGAAATCGAGAAAAAAGTAGAAATTAAAAACATAGGAAAATGACCTAAAACATTAAAAAAATCATCACACAAACATGAAATCTAAAAATAAAACAGAAAAACCTGAAATATGTTCCAGCCGCGATTTTGAAGGAGAAACCTCATCACGCTTTTATGCGAACCATATTCTTCAACAAAAACGATGAACACAATTGTTGGGGAAAAACACATAGTAAATACACACAGGTGAGCCAAAATCAAAGAATGCAAAAAAAGAAGAAGATATTAAACGTAATCAGTGAATATCCAGCGAAATGCAGCAATTCGCAGCAATTTCAGGCAAAAATTGACGGTTTTTGGTACTTTTCGGCGTTTTACTGAATGTGAAATGTGTGTTTTTGGAAATTGAAAATAAAATTTGAAATCAGAATTTAATATATACCACCACCAAACTTTTTGAAATTGCACGACAAACCCTCCACTTTCTCAGCCAATTTTAAAAAGAACCCCACCCTAATTTAACCTACCATTAATTGCATAAAAGACCCTACCTGAATTTTAGACTGCCTAAAACAAGATTTTGTGTAATAATTATAAGACATATAATAAAAATATATTAAAAATGGAGAAAATAAATAATAAATAATAAAATTAAATTTGAAAACAAAATTTAAAAAAATAACGAAGTGGGCAGATGCGTGCATGTGAGCATAGGCCCACTTGAAATGACAATACAATGACATACATGCATGAACAATCAAAAGTGTGCAGATCAATAAATAATACTCTTACCTTTCGTTCAGAGAGAGTCAATTCACATCCAAATTCCAAATCAAAATCATTAACTACTCAGCATTTCAACTCAAATCATTCACTACCCTTCACGTGCATACCATACACACATGCTATAAATCCTTTATTCTCACATCGTCAGCAAACCAAACCAAGAGTCACATTTTAAACTTTAACTCACATCTACTCCAAATCTCAATTCAAGTCCTTCATTTTTTCACCTACCGTATCCCAATTCATCTCAAAACCAAACTCAAAACACTCAACCCGTACAAACAATGAAGAATGCAACATCCCAAACCTTCTTCTTAACTTAACCAATTCCCTATCCATCTACAATATCAGTTCCAAGCCTATCACAATCATCCATCATTCAAAGGAAATATCCAATCTTTGTTTAATATAAAGGTAAAAGAACATGAAACCTCCTTCTTTTCTTCTTCTTCTTCTTTCCAATTTTTTGTTTTATTTTACAAAATAATATAATCTAATGTTGGAAATTTTTTTTAGATTTAAAGAAATATCAAACTTTGGAGTGTGAGGAGGCTGTTCTTCAAATAAAAAGGAAGGAGATATCCAACAAAGGTATGAAGCTATACACACAACTCCTAATGTTACATGCAAGGCCATACTAAACAAATTTTATGAAATCTTGAGAAAATTTAAATTGATATAATAAATACGGTTTATCATCCTATTACAAGTAATCCTTCACATGCAACATGATTTGAATAATAAGAGTATTATTTTATAACATGCATGATAAATTTATCTAGCATCACTTATTTGTAAGAATTTATCATATGCAAAGACAAATTTCAATATAAGAAATAATTTTTAGAAAAATACACTCCCAAATTATATTAGAATATAAATAATATTATCAATAATCTGTAACATTAGCAATATTATTAAAGTTTTATACCATAGATCCAACCCAAAAGAATCTTATTATTAATTTTAAATTGAATTTATCACTTATGAGTAAAACTTAAATCGACATATATATTCTTTCTTAAATTTAAATAAATCATGTACTATACTTTCAAACTATCACAGAATTTGGAAAGAATGATAGTCAAAGCTGTTAGACATTGTATACATTAAATACCACGTACAACTGTAACCATGCATATTGTTAACGCAAATTCAAATTAGCATTACAATGAAATACAACGTTACATTAAAATGCATTTTGGCTTATTCAACGTGAATTCAAAACAACGTGAGTGTTTCATGTTAGAATCGAAAATAATAATAATTAAATAAATCAACCAAATAAATAAATAAATTATAATAATTATATCACTTACAATAAATAAAAGTACGTATATGCATCTTTCAGTATCTTATCAAAATGTGTCTCAATTAAAAGATTAATTAATTAATCCATTTATTTCAACTTATATATATTGTTAAAAGATAAAGATAATCTCTACTTAACTTTTTCACTAAACACCTTTCAAATATATAGAGAGAATAACAAGAAAATGCAATCAAGAATAAGATATTAAAATAAAATAACAAATAAAAGTATTACTTAAACATGCAATTGACATTAATCAGTTTACTACGTTAACAGAACTAAACCCGGTCAAGGAACCTGAACCAATTCCCATAAATTTTGACCCAAACTTATAAGGTGAGTATTTTATCGCTTGCATAAATTGAATCTATCAGGATATTTGCATGCTATGTATGATTATTTGATTGTTATATGCTACCTGAGTAAATTATACCATGCATGATATGTCATATAGTATTTGATCCATTTTAAATTGTGCATTGTGAAAAAGAGAATGATGTGTACTCTCTAGCATCAAACTCAATTTGATTAATATATGTGTATGACCGACTTGTACTTTATCTTGCAGTATCTATTTGAACACTTGTTCTTTGCTACTTGAATGAAACGTGTACTTGATAAATTCGGGGTCCCCAACGTGATTATAGTTCGATCCAAATTGACGGGGACGACAAGGGCCAGATCGTACGACTAGACTTCTGCATGCGGTGTTCGGTATGCTAGCATTACCACCTATTTTCTAAAATGAGCTCGTACATGAACATGGCTTTTGGGGAGTGGCTGACAAAAATAAATTTTTTTGAAATTGATTTGAAACACATGGCCTCCGGGAAATTTTTAAAAACCTTTTTGGTCTATGCTTTGTTCGTTAGTCACAGTATCCATATAGGGGCTTCACTGCGACCTGGTGTAACTGCCCGTATTCTTTTATTATGCGTTAGGACATATCGGGTTATTTGATTTACGTGATCATTAAATTCAATCTGGTATTTAATTGCGATGAACCTCACTGAGCTAAGGAGCTCACCCTAGTTTAAATACAACTAACAGGTGTATCGACCAAGAACGTGTGAACGGTGGTAACGAGTGGAAGTCGTTACTTCTTTTGAGCTAGGGGTTTGAAATAATTTTGTAATAGAACTAAACTTCAGGTTGACCCAGCTGAAACTGTAAACTTAACCTTTTGTAAATTAACGTTGTAATAGTAAGTTAGGATTCAAATTTAAATTCTATTAAAAGCTTCCACATAACTATTTTGCTCGTTCTACAATTAAGGGCCCCAACTCTAGTTGGGCTCTTGGTAACCACCTTGATCGACCGATTATTTGCTAATAAGTAAGTTGGTCGAGACGAGGGTGCTACAGATGTGGTATCAAAGCTAGGTTCAAATCAAGTAAAGACAAATCAAAACTTAACTTAATAAAGACTCAACATTTACTTAACACTTTAAAAAAACTTTTAGATCTGAGCCATGGTTAAACCTAGTATATCAAGCTAACATTTCGTTGTTTTGATAGATGGGTTATAGCAACAGGTCACCGAGTAATGAATTCCGCAAATCCATAGAAGTAATACAGTATATGAGAGCACAACCAGAGGAATTTATTCTTTGGATAGGACCTTTGGAAGTCCCAAGATGGTGGGAGACTTAATCTTACCCTAATTGGGTTGTGGATTCTTTGGTGTGGGAACGTAAGAATCTACTGGCTCTGATATTTAAGCTAAAGAGTCGTGAGAAAATGATGAAAGATTCCCAATGGGAACAACGAATCTATGCTAATGAAGAAGTTTCCAGATCGGATGTCGTTACCCTGGAGCTAGATAAACTCATCAAAGTGAAGGAATATGAGTTTTTTCTTCAGAATGAGGAGCTTCAGGAAGTTATATATCATATTACCCTTACTCAAGCTTCCATGAGACTGCTTCGTAGGAGCATGGTGAAAACCTGTAACCACCCAACCAAGAAAAGTTGGGAGTATGTGTTTTTAGCTTTGGATGATGTTGAAGCACGAGTTGGTATAAGTCGAGGAGAACTTATAACTCAAGCAACCCAAGATGTCGAAAAGAATGGAGGTTGTGACTCCTATAATGAATCAAGGGTTGATTGAGAATAGAATTCAGGTTCCCCTCGCACTACTCTTGCCATTTGTGAAGTGGAAATGTGAATCTCACTTTTGTATAGTATGATGATATTGGATGTTGTATTAAGACACCACTTAGCCCTACTCTTGCCTTTTGTGAAGCGGAAATGCGAATCTCAATTTTGTATAGTATGATGATATTGCATGTTGTATTAAGAATCCTATTTTATTGGGTTTGGAATTGTGTTTGGAATATCAATGTATAATATAATATTTATCATTTTGGCATGATACTTACTTCCCATGCTCTCTTCCATTTTAACTATTTGATCTTTTAATTGAGCATAATATTAAGACATGATGAATAATTTGATCACTGTCCATCAATATAGAATACGCAAGTGGAAGGAGAGCCAAGCCGAGGTTCAGGTTCTTCACCAGAGCCAAGACCTTCATCTACTGGGATGGAATGGTTCACTAGTCAGGTTACTGAAATGCAAGGAAGATTGGTCGAAAGAGATTGCTGATCCAGTTCACCTTCAAGGGATCAAAATTGAAGGATGGAAAACGAAAGATATGGCCTTAGAACGGTTTCAAAAGTTTCGTCCATCAAGACGGTGGGCCAGATGATGAAGTTTCTTAAAACTGGATAGAAATGATGACCTTAAATTTTTGAGCTTTAGGCTACACAGATGAAAGAAAGGTGAACTTTGTCATATTCCAATTAGAGGGAGCAGCTCGAGGTTGGTGGAATGTTGTACAAAGAAAGTGGGAAATGGAGGAAACCCCTCGAACGTGGGAGAACTTTGAGAAGGAATTTAAGCTGAAGTACATCCCACCCTTTGTAAGGGAAATAAAAGAGGTAGAATTCATAAATTTGAAGCAAGGCATGATGACAATGGCTGAATATGAAGCAATAATCTCAAAACTTTCTAAGTTTGTTGAGAAATTAGTGTCCACGAATGAGGAGAGGAAAAAAAGGTTCACCCAAGAGCTGCGATTGGAATTGAAGGATGCGTAAGCCCTAACACATCAAAATAGCTATGTCTCTGCTGTGGAATCGGCTTGTAGAGTTGAAGAAACAAAGAATACCCTTCGAGCAATTCATCAGGCGAGGCAGGAAAATGTGGGACCTCAAAAAACATATAATACAAGTACACAAGGTCCCAATGGTGGTGGAAGTGCAGCTTCTAGAAAGAGTTTAACCTAGGTATTAACCCCACCGTGTGGTTCAAGTTCTGGTGGCAGTGAAGGAGGGCCACCGAGAACCCATTGTACTTGATATGGAAAAAGAGTTCATAAAGAGAAGAATAAGTGTTTGAGAAGTGGGAACACTGAACAAAAGATCCAAGAATGTATGATGATTAACCAAGGATCTTCCTATATGCAGTTAAGCTCGCAAATGTCATTGGCAAAATTGGCTCAAAAAGGTGTAGCAAGTAGGAGTGGTAAGCAAAATGTGCAAGCTCGAGTTAATTCTTTGGAGGACACAAGGCCCCAAATGCAACAGAGGTCATTGAAGATTCTTTTCTTATCTTGTGTAAAATAGCTAATTTTTTTATAGATCCCGGTGCATCCCATTCTTTTTGGAAAGCATGAGAAACAGAATAGAAAACATGCCTTAGAAGTTAGAGTTTAGTACTCCAACCAATGATAATAAAATAATTACCAATCGTGTTAGTACTCCAACCCATGATACTAAAATCATAACCAATCGTGTCTATAAATATTGTGGGGGAGAAGGTGGAAAATCAAGAATTTCCAATAAATTTTATCACCCTTCCCTTGAAAGGGTATGAAGTTATCTTAGGCATAGATTAGCTAGCCAAAAATCATGCCCAATTGAATTTTCGTACAAAGGAAGTGAAACTATGTCGGCCAGTGAAGCCAGAAATTGAAATAGACGTGAGTCGAATAAGGTTATCTTCATTGAAGATTGCCGGTGTTAAGGCTCAAAAAATTATTATAAGGGGAAACGGGAGTATTCGCTTATATTATAAATAAGCCAGCATATTAAGTGAAGATAAATGATATACTCGTGGTCTGGAATTTATCTGATGTCTTCCCAGAGGAACTTGCGGTCTGCCCTTGGAATGAGAAATCAATTTTACCATTGATTTGGTACCGGGAGCTGTTATGGTCTATCGAACCCCTTATCGTATGGCACCATTGGAGCTGCAAGAACTAAAAGTACAACTAGAATATTTACTATCTCGAGGTTTCATTTAGCTAAGCACATCTCCATGGGGAGCACCAGTGTTGTTCGTTAAGAAGAAACATGGCTCTTTACGGGTGTGCATAAATGATCGTGGCCTAAATGACCTAACTTTTAAGAATAAGTACCCACTCCCAATTATTGAAGAGTTATTTGATCAACTTCAGGGAGCTGTTGTATTTTCTAAATTGGTTCTACGACAAGGGTAATATCAATTGCGGGTGAAAAGAGATGATTGCCAAAGACGGCTTTCAATACTTGATATGGTCATTATGAGTACTTAGTGATGCCTTTTGGTGTTTCCAATGCACCAACAACATTCATGGACCTTATGCATCGGGTATTTCAGCCATATTTGGATTAGTTTGTTGTTATTTTTACTGATAGCATCATGGTTTACTCGAAATATCACCTAGAACATGAAGAACACTTGAAAAAGGCGTTACTGTTGTTGAAAGAGCATAAGTTATTGCCAAGTTTAGCGTGTGTGAGTTTTGGGTGAGTCAGGTGAACTTCTTGGGGCATGTAATTAATAAGGAAGGAATATTTGTAGATCCTGCTAAGGTTGAAACGATATTAAATTGGAAAGCGCCAAAAAATATCACAGAGATTCAGAGTTTTCTAAGATTGGCAAGATACTATCGGCGCTTTGTTAGAGATTTCTCTAATTTTAGCATCTCCCTTATTTTGTCTCACCTAGAAGGGGGTCAAATATGAATGGAATGAGAATACCGAAGCCAGTTTCGAAGAATTTTTTTAAAAAAGACTACTACCCTAATTTTAGCTTTGTCTGAAGGAAAGGAAGGATTTGTGCTATATACAGTTGCTTTGGGAGAAGGCTTAGGGCGTGGTTGATGCAAAAAGGCCACGTAATAGCTTATGCCTCTCGAAAATTGAAACCTTATGAAAAACATTACCCAACACATGATCATGAACTTGCAGCAGTGGTGTTTGCCTTGAAGAAATGGCGACACTATCTTTACAGGATCACATTCGAGGTAATGACAGACCATAAGAATATGAAATATTTATTTTCCCAAAATACTTGAACATGCGCCAACGACGATGGATGAAGTTCTTAGGAGATTATGATTGTGTGATTAACTACCATCCTGGAAAGGTGAATGTAGTAGCCGATGCTTCAAGTCAGAAGGTGAGTTTGGTACATATCATGGTAAATGAGGCCGATATGTTGTATCAAATGGAGGAATGGATGTGATTTTCAGTCCGATCAGGTAATATTTGCAAACCTAAGGGTACAAGCTATTCTCCTCGCGGAAGTAAAAACAGCTCAAAAATTTGATGAGTATTTGGCGAAAAGGAGAAAACTTTCCATCGAAGGAAATTTTCCGGGGTTTGAAGTTGATGGTGATGGAATTCTAAAATTTAGAGGTAGGCTAGGAATAAAATGTTAGGTGTTTTGAGAAAACCTTTGCATGCTAATTTACGCTTAGGTCTTTGCTTGTTCTTGTTTACTCGAGGACGAGTAAAGGTTTAACTGTGAGGGATTTGATGAGACCTCAAAGGCATGTATTTTTCAAAGCATTTAACATCTCATTTTTATCTTTTCGGTTGAAGATTGCTAGATTTAGGTATGTTTACATCATAAGGGGTTTAGATAACCGTTTTCAGTTTTCTTATCTAAATCCTTCATTTTGTAACCTAATTTTAGTCTAATAGATTTTTGGTCCTTACGAGCATCTAGATTCCTTTTTGGGAGCTTAATTTGTAGATTTCTCGTAAGTACTTTGGAGTATTTTAGTGAAGCCATTCGCAAGGATGTTAGCATATTGAAGGCCACGAGTCAAAACGTGGCAGAAGATAAAAGGCCGAAGAAGGAAGACAAAAAAGCAGATGAATTGTGATCCAAAATTTTAAACCGAGTTCTGGGAATGATCCAATAAGAACCAGACTCTAAAGGTGGTACTATTGGATTCGTATTCTCAAACACTATAAAATCGACAACGAGAACTCCAAAAACAGATCGGTGGTTCTCCCGTAACGATGGAAATAAGAAGAGGGCAGCGTTTCCATTGCGCCCTTAGCAGTGTCCTGCGGCCCGCAGCCCAGTCAACGAATTATTAGGTGAGTCAAAGGCTGCTCTGCGGCCCGCAGGACCTGTTGCGGCCTGCAGTGGTCAAGTTGGGCTGAGGCTATTTAAGCCATTTTTAACCCTTTCTTCCACACTTATTTTCCTACCCGAATTCCCTATCTTCAAAACCCTAGATTTGCATTTTCTTCTTCATCTTTTCATATTTTCTCCAATATTTACCATGGATTTTTGTGCTTTTGTATGGGTTTAGCTAATCTAGGCTAAATACACTCTTGGGAGCAATTGGTAAGCATTTTTAGTATGAATTTGTGAGATTTGATTTATCCTATTTTGTGCTTTGATTATCAAGTATATTTTGTGCTTTCTTGTGTAGTTAATGCATGATTTGGACTAGGATGATCAACTAGTTGATGATTGTGTGTTAATTATTTGCCAGGTATTTGGTCAATCCCGGAAGACTTTGACTTTTTGTGGATGTGATTATCGTTAGTTAATGTTAGGTTATAATTGGGTGTGACAACTAATTATGATTATTGATTGATGAAATTTCTTATGTCTGAAATGAATTTAAATGGTTTTGACTAATTATTAATGTGGCTCACTAATAATGATTAGCATGAAAGCCGATCCTCGCAGTCATTATTAGTGGATATATTTGTGTTATCCCAATTTTCTAGCTTGTAGGATATTGTGTTAGTTGTACTGGTTCTCCATGTGTATTTCTATTCTCAGGAAAGTCTATGACGCCGATCGTCTAGGGTGACCAGAAGGTAAGGGTTATTGTGTGGTACCGATAGCCCATTCTAACTATAACCGAGGAGAGGACCCTAAAAGTGTTGATAAGTTCCCCACAATATGTGATTAATGCATAAAAATAGGTTTATTAATCGTTGATCAAAGAATGACTAGAAATATAAAACCAATTGAGCCCAAGACTCGTTATCATCTTTATTCCATTTTTTGTGCTAGTTGTGATCGTATTTACATCGTTCTCTCTAATTGTTTGCGAATTTAGTAGCTTAAAGTAGTCGTAGTATAGAATACAAATTTCAAAACAGCTAGCAGTCATTGTTGGCCACTATTGTACTTCGTCCCTCGCCATTAACAGCTCTTCGTCTTATCATGGCGGAGCCACCACCCACAGATGCTAATCTCGCCTCTAACACCCCTACACCGACCGTCCCTAATGTTACACCCAAATCCTTCTTACAAGCTCTGAACTCCATGAACAAACCCCTATCACCCTCCCTGCCCTCATACCCCAATCTTCGACCAATAACTGAATTCAAAGGGGATTTGTCATGCCTATACTCATCGGAAGAGATTCAAAAACTCTCAGCTCAATACACTAATGCTCTAATAGGAAAATTCGCTAAAGTTGGGCCAACTATGGAGCAACTGGATTTATCTTTCAAAACAATGGGCTTCTCTGACAGCTTTCAACTAGAGGCAATCGACTACAAACACATCCTTATCCGATTCCAACTAAAGGCAGATTTCCAGAGGTGCTGGCTGAAAGGCTCTTGGATATTCAACGGTGCCCAGATGAAAGTATTACGCTAGACTCTGAATTTCTCTACAAATGTTGAATCTTCAATGGTGCTGGTCTGGGTAACAATAAGAAATCTGCCATTGTATTACTATAATAGGACCTCAGTTGAATCAA
>JAULKJ010110052.1:0-15399 GCA_032355405.1 Rubia balearica | reverse complement strand
AGAGTCTTCAAAGCACCAAAGTGTACCAAAATGAATACAAAAAAATCCCAAAATAACCATATAAAATGGACACATCAACATTCATAAAATCTTTTAGAAGGTTGAGGTTAGCTTTCAACTTTTAAACTTGATTGACCATGTGCGTGCTTATGATGATTTCTTGAAAGTTGCATGCTGTAAAACGATTAACAACCCACTTAGGAAGTTAGGAAAATTTAAAGTAGGGGGAGTTTCTACTCTAAATCATAGAAATTTTCCTAAGAAATGTGATGACCCACCATATTTTCAATTCCTATTTATTTAGGTGGTAAATTGGTGAAGAATCCTATGATTGATCTAGGAGACTCTATTAATGTCATCCCTTCTTGCATTTATAAGAACCTAGAAATTGGTGAAATTAAAGAAACTAGGGTAATTGTCCAAATAGCCGATCACTCCCAAGATAGTCTACGAGGTCTAGTAAAGGATGTGATGGTTCATTTTTTCAACTTGGTTTTTCTGGCATACATCTATATCCTTAATGTTTTGCACGATGACGGTGATCCCTCAATTTAATTTGGGAGAGCTTTTCTTAAAATATCAAGGACTAAGATTGATGTTTATTTGGGAACACTAACCTCAGAGGATGATACAGATAGGGTAGGTTTTGATATTTATATATCTAAGCATGATTTTCCCAATCCTTCTCTTGTGTTCAAAGGCATAACCTTATGTGAAGAGCTTGCTCAACTGGAGAAATCTTGCATGATAGAAAATGTTAAATGCCTAAATGTCATCCTTGAAGATGAGGAGGTGTTACCCAACATAAAACTTGAATGCTCTATCTTGTACGAATGACTTCTGTAATGATACACTTGTTGATGAACATGTCTCTTCTAGTGTGATTAAAGATGGTTTGCCTCCGATATGTCACACTAACTTACAGCGGAAAAAGAAGCGGTTTAAGGAATTAATCAATCTTAAATCCCTTCCTATCCCCAAAATCAAGAAGAATGTGTGTGTGTGTGATTGAGAAAGATGGACGTGTTTGGTGTGCTTCGCCAAAGGTTAAGGGTAAGCCAATGATGATGTGGAGCCCATCCACAGGGACGCGGTTGTTAGTTTGTCAAGGATGGCGATTCCGGTGCCCCGTCAAATTGTTCTTGTCAGTTTTTAATTTTTTTTGAAATAAACAGTCCGGAGGATGATAATAAAAATATGGTGCTTTCCAATATATTTTTTGAAAAAAATCTTGTGAAAATTTTAAAGTGTATTAATTTTTGGTGATGTTTTTGAAGAAAATCTAGTCATCAATTTTGTTTGGACCAATACTAATCTTGGTTTTTAGTGTTTTTGGATGCAGGTATGTCAAGAAAAAGTTGGAAGGGAACAAGGCAAAAAAGGGCCTCATGCCAGGCAGCCCAGCCCATGCCAGTGCTCAGCCAAACACCAAGCATCACGGGCCGTGTCATAGCCCAAGAGCATGAGGCTAACTAGATGACATGAAGGAAAATATCATGCACCGGCACGAGGGTAGCACTTGCCAGCATGAGGCATACTGACGGGGGCACGAGGCTGGCACATGCCAGAACGACCTCTTGTGAGGTGGCACGAAGGCCATATGTCGACACAAATCATACCTATGTATCTGTGCTGCCTACCCTTCTAGCCCTATAAAAACAAATCATAAACCTTTAAAAAATCATTCGTCCCACCCTTCCTCACACTAACACGATTACTTCTTCTCTATCAACCATAATTTCTGTAATTTTCTTCTGATTTACCTCCACTTGGTACTGAAATCTTCGTCTTTTCGAGACCTATACAAACAACTATTATTTATCCTAGGAAAATTCACACTTTTACCCAGGAAATTCAAAAACCAGTTTGGCCATTAATTGAGTTTCTTTCCAAAAACCTAATATTTGGTCCATTCTGAGTGTTCGGGTTACTTCAATTTGTTCTAGGAGAAGCCTCATACATTTCTCGAGTAGAGATTTCAACACAGTCGCTATTTGATGTAGTTGGGCTAGCTATTTTGCTTATTTGGAGAAGTTGGAGTTTTGAATTTTTGTGGTTGGGTATTTCCATGCTTGAAGTATTAGTTTGTTAGTGTGGTTTATAGGAAAATTTTGGGAGACGTCATTTTGTGTTAGGGGTGTTTGGTGAAAGTTTTCTATATTTTTTTTGTTGTTAGTTGCTATATTCTCTGTATTAATCATGTATCATAGACTGATAGGAGAGCCTCATGTACCCTTTGTGGGGTTGACCTCCCTCACGGAGGTACAAAAGGAAAGGTGGGGCTACCTAGTAAGGCGCCCAATTCAAGAAAAGAAGTTTATAGATGAAGAGACCCTTGAAGATCTCAAACTATAAAAACCTATTAGGGTCCTGCTAGGGAGGATTCGTATGATGGAGTTCGCTACGGTGTCACCCCCGCATACACTAGGTATGCCCTATAACTTATGTCCATTGTCACGAAGGAGAAAAACATATAAATGGAGAGATCTATGAGATTTCAGTTGGGGGATGTGCCCCGTGGCTTGACCTACGCTCAGTTTGAGGGCATCTTCAAATGGAAGGAGAGCAAGAAAATAAGCATAGTGCACCCGGCACGAAGGTCTGTGGCCAGACTATTGAGTGTGATGGTCAGTTGTCATAGAAAGACCACCATTACTACTGAGAAGGATTGTTGGAAAATTTTGTCGATCTACACGAGGAGTAAAGGTCCCGAACTCTTGCATGGTTTCATCAGTCATTGTATCGACCTATCCACGACTCGCTCCAGGAAGGTATCAATTAGAGGTATGATCTCAGTTTTAGTTGAGCACTATAACCTTCTAGTGAGGTGAGAATATGAAGGAAAATCCACAATTGCCTTTTACATTCACTTGACCTGTCATTAAGGAAGCAAGGTTCATACTGGAGGAGGATTTGGTTGTCTTCCAGATGTATAAAGGCATGATGTTTATGAGGCTACCCCAGCGTGGGAGGACTGCTTTGAGCAAGTTCAAGATGAATAATCTCATCATCGAGCTGCATGCAGATTCACATGTAGTATTGGGATAACACTACCTGGGAGATGATGATGACCACAAGGCAGACTCGTTGGCTCACTAGTGCATTGTCGATCGTAATGTTAACAACGACAATCTACGTGCTCACACCCACATGGATCTGGATCCATCGTTACCCCCAAGTGCATCTAGGTTTCCCTCCCCGAGGGGTATCAATATTGCAGCAACATGAAAGTAGACTTTGGTGTATGCTAACTAAGTTTGACAATCATGCAAATCACAAGAACATTAGGAACAAACAAACACAATATCACAAATCATGTAGCAATAGGTTAATCTAATAAATCTAAAAAATTGACATTAATACATGAATACAAATAGAATCCCCAAGTTAATCATCTACTCCATAAGCATTCAGCCCAAATACTGCATTGGATTCAACACTTTTGGGCAAAAGAAAAATAAAGAGAAGGAAGAAAAAATAATCTAGAGAGAAGGAAAGGTATTTTCTCTCTAACCTACTCTTAAAGATGAAAAGAGAGCATAAACTTAGGGAATTGGACCTTGAAAAATAACCAAATATAGACAAAAACCCACAACAGTCACAAATGGCACGAGAGGTGGCGTCTTGCACGGACCATGGCCTTGTGCTAGCTTGGTCTAGTATGGGCCATGTATATTGTGCTGGAGCGGCCCGTGTCGGCCGACATAGAATTTTTGCTGGAACTTAATTTTTTTTCTTTTGATTACGCATCATGTGTTTTTTAGGGTAGTCCGTCGGCTGGAACCTTGTTTGGCTCTGTATCATGTCACGCGACATGGTGTTCTTCACACCCTGTGAGTTATTCTTGCATTAGAGACTTGAAACAATGCGGACCGTGTAAAATAGAATAGTACGCACTACTTAGCCAAACTTTGGAGTGAACGTAAGACATGGGCCATTCTTGAAATTCTGATCCACCTTTTCCGGGCTTAATTCAATCTACCTCCACGTTTTGGAGTATGTGGCCTTCAATCTACTACCATCCTTGAGAATGGACTTCGATATCCTCTACCATCTTTGCGAATGGCCTTCAAATATGTTCCAACACCCTCGCGGATTTCCTTCTGCAAAAATATGACAAAAGTACTTATGAGCAACCTACTAATGAGATTAAAAAAAGGAACATATAGGTTCCCGTGAATACAAACTGTTCATTACCTTCAATTAAGTCTAAAAATCTCGAGATTTAGACAAGAAACCCAAAAATGAGAGTCTAAACCCTTTGTCGTGAAAACTTAACTAAGACTAGAAATCAACCGAAAAATGATAATAAATTTGCAAATGCTTGGGCTAATGCATGCATAATGGTGCACATCAATCCCCAACACTGAAACATTCACTCGTCCCCATGTATACAAAAATGAGAAAAGACCTGAGCGAAATGTAGCATGCAAAGATAATTTAGATAATACATTAACCTTATTCCCAAGATACCCTAGTTCCCCCCAAAAAAGTAAGAATCTCACAACTTTCACACTCCTCGAAGATACTAAAGTAACCTAATCACCTGAGATATTGTGAAAAAAATGGTACACAAAAATGTTGAGTGTTGAACTAGGTTACTCCCCAAAATAGTCCCTACAAAGCAATCCAAGAGTTGTTGCTGAAGAAACCACCCAGGATAATCCAAAATATCCTCAACTTGGTTGTAACTAGGGATAACTAAATATTCTCAACTTAGCCACGACAAAGGATAATGCCAAAGAATCCTCAACTTAGTGTCCGTTTTCTCCCAATTTCTATCTTTTTACTTAGAAGTCCTCTCGGCTTTTCATCCTAGCATTCACACATGTTGAGCACACCGTTTTCCAAACGGCCTCTCATTTTTTCCTAATTTTTCCAACTTAACCAGGTCCAGCCTCTCAATTTTACCTAGGTCTTCCAACCTATCTAGGTTTTCTTCCCATTTTTCCTAAGTTACCCTTTCGGGTTTCTAACTTAACCGGGTTTAAATATATATATATATATTTTTTATTTTATTTTTTTATGCAAAATATGTATGTTAGGATCAAAAAAATAAAATATTTTTAGGCTATCCCCCAGCCCCTTTTCAGCCCAAAATATTTACATTACATCCCATTTACATTTTCTAATTAAAGAAAAATATACTACATCTCTACTAGCTTCATCTCTGTTTCTTCTTCTATCATTTGTTTCCATTTTTCAGCCACCCGCCATTTACATTTTCTATTTGAATTGTAATAGTCTCCACTTTCAGTTCTTATTTCCTGAATATTATCATGTTCCTTTCATTTCATGTTCTGTACAAAACTGGGGCCATGAACATCATCTTCCTCACCCTCTTGCTCCTTGCTTCCATAAGTAGAGTTTTCCTCAGCTTCCTCATCTGGTTCTTTCTCTCCCAGCTTCCTCAATATTTCTTTTGTAAACTTGCACCTTCTGAACAAATGTCATGCATCTTCATCCTCTTCTTCACATAGCTTGTGATTAGACGTCCAATGCATGTATTTTCTAAAGCATTTAACATCTCTTTTGTTGTCTTTTTGTTAGAAAATTGCCAGATATAGGTAGGTTTACATCATAAGGGGTTTAGATAACCATTTTTGGTTTTCGTATCCAAAACATTCATTTTGTAACCTACTTTGAATCTAATGGAATTGTATCCTTATGAGTGATGTGCTCATCTCTTTTTTTAGCACATTGAAAACTCATATTTGTAATATATAAAGCTTTTGTGTAAGAATAATGGATGCTTCGTTGGTAAAGTTAGGATGATGATTTAGGAGTTATATCCTAAGTCTCTAGTTTAAGGTGTTTACGGAATGAAGGTCTTTTATAGTCATGTTCATGATGAAAGATTAAAGAATGAAGATTCAAAAGGAAATAAGGGTTTAGAAGTGAAGGCCAATACAATTTGGTAGAAGAAAAGTCCATATTTGAAAAATGAAGGCCAGACAGGCGACACGAAGACCGGCCGGCCTACTCGCCTGGTGAAGATGACCCGGCGCCCGGACCGAGCCCCCAACCGAGTGATTAGGTGCACAAACATGTGACAAAAGTACTCTCTAGATCAAGAACCGGGCACTCAGTGCCAAACCGCGCCTCCTAAAGCCCAGCTCCCCCGCATCCCAGCTCTCCTGCCGCCACTCGGTTGATGCCGTATTTGCTTGGCCAACACGGCCGCTCTCCCGAAACATTTTTTGACCATTATTCTCACCTTTTTATGGACTATAAATACCCCTCATACCTCATCTTCATTTCTAACTTCTCTTGGCCGAAACTTACTCTCCAAAAACCCGAGATCTCTATTTTTCTTCTTCTTCTTTTCTTCTTTCTTTTATTATTTTTTGTAGATTAGTTATGGGTTGTTTTTATTTAGCTTAATTAACTTCTTGGGAACATTGGATTGAGGCTTCCAAACTAATGTAGTAAGAACCTCTATTTCACTCTTTCTTGAGGCATTTGTTATTTAGCTTTTATAATGTTCTTGATGTTGAGTTTTACTTCATTTATGCTATAGGTTGTTTGAGAATATGAAGTGTTTTTATGATTAAGTGATCGGGTGTTAGGAGAGTGTACAATTTCTTAGTTCTTTGACATGAAAATCCAAGAACATGGAATTAGAACTTCTAATTGTATAATGTGATGTTAATCTTGCTAGATGACTATGTTAATGTTGTTTGTTTTCATATATTTCCTAAGGTAGCAATGAAAGATTGAACTTGAATGTTGTTTGTTCTAGGTTTAGTCTAATAAATGCTTTGTTTGGTTAAATGGCTAGGCATTTGGTAGAATTGTTGTAGTTGTTATCAAATCTATTGTTCTTCATGTATAATGCCATTGATGAAATACCTTTAGGTGTTGTTTGTCTAAAATGATTATCAATGATGTTTGCAAATGGTCGTTGAACATCTTTGTGAATTACTAACTAAGAAGAAATGAATGTTGATCTTTGAAACACAAGTGATAGCATTCCCCATAGGTAACGAATGTGATAGGATGAGTGAATGGTTCTATGATCTATAAGAGGTTTGGAAGTGGAAATCCATTGCCCCCAAGGCTTTGTCTTTTGTAGTTTTTACCCCTTTTTAGTAGTTCGTTGCATGACTAGCATAGTTACTTAACTTTGCTATTTGTGTTGTTTTACTTTCATAACTTAGGAAACCAACAAACCAACCCACCCCCCTTTACTTGCTTTTATATCTAAATATATATATATATATATCTAGGCTTGTATTCACCCATGTATGTGTAAACGCTTGGAAATATCCCTCTTCTCTGTGGATGACTCCGACTTGCCGCTATCTACTTAATTGTAGTTAGTACACAAAAAGAGCTTATAAATTACATCTTTGAGAGGTACGGCAACGACCTCCCGGCTTGCATTTTTGTTGTTCTTTCAATACTCCATGTGATTTCAGCCTCCCTACTGTGGGTAGACACCTCTTCAACAATATACACTTAAAGAACTTGTGTTTAGGTAATAGTTTTTTCAACAAACCACTTCACAAAATGGATATTTCCTGCCTACTCCTATAATCATGTCATAGACAGCTCTTATTTTCAAATTGCCTTTCTTATCACTGCAGTTCTTAATCTCTTTTAGATACATGTACTTCAGTTTACACATTTTTTTCCAAGCCCAGCTGGTGCTGTTTAAATACTTATATTTCTCAAGTTTAACATTCTTCAAGTAGCATGCGTGGATCCATTTTACCCACATCAAATCTTTCTTAGATTGCAAGTCAAATATCTATATGCAAGTTATTGCTTTGTTCAAAACAAATGGATCTTTAATCTCCATTCCTCCCAGTTTTTTACTTCTACCAACAGCAATCCAGGATGCTAGCGTGTATCTTTTACTTCCTTCATTTCTCCACCATAGAAAGGATATACAAATGACCACTATTCTTTTATGAATATTATCAGGAATGTTTAGAATACTTTCCCAATAACCTGTTATGCTTAGTAGAATAGTGTTGATTAACTGAACCTTCCCAACATAAGTTAACCTTACAGAGTTACAACTTTTAAGCTTTTTTCTTATCTTTTCCACCACCTGTTCACAGTGACCTTTGTTCCATTTTCTCTGTGCCAAAGGAAATCCCAGATAGTTCATAGGGAAATCCCCCTTTTTAGCATTCAACATATCAAGCAGAATTTGCTTTTACCTTTCATCCATCATGGAAAATATATATTTGACTTTTGTTCAATAACTTACGAATAAGAAACTTGCATGAATTCATTCATTCCCCTTTTAAAACCTTCCATAGATTTGCTATTAGCTTCACTGAAGATCAATAAGTCACCGCAAACAATAGGGTATGAATTCCCACTCTATTATATGTTTGGTGATAGTCTATTTCCCCAACCATGTACTTATTTGTCATTAGTCTAGAAAAGTATTCCACACTCAATACAAACAGTAGAGGTTAAAGGGGATCTCTCTGCTTCACTCCTTTTTTCCCTTCAAACATTTCAGACCTTCTACCATTTATAGCATTGCAGAACTGAGACTTCATAGTGGCTCTTTCAATCCCATCTACCATCTGATCAGGGAATCATAACAGTTTCAGCTAATTCATTACAAATTCCCAATTTACACAGTCAAACACTTTACTTATATCCACATTCACTACACATATAGCTTTCATACTTTCTGAATTATACTTATGCAGCAGTGCAAAATGTTTCGTGCAATATATTTTCCCCTACAAATTCACTCTGATTTTAGCTTATCACATACAACAGCTTTTCACTAATTCTACTGTAGATTACCTTAGTTATGACTTTATACATCGCTGAGAAACATGAAATTGGCCTAAAATCAAAGGCTACCCGGGGTTAGGCACTTTAGGGATTAAGTTTAGTAGAACCTTAACCAGTTCTTCTAGTATTTGTTCTCCCTTAAAGAAATTCTTCACAATTTCTACCACACTTATTCCTGTGATACTCCATCTAATTTTGGAAAACCTGCTTGTGTATCCATCTGCTCTAGGACTCTTGTTAGTACTTATACACTTTAATTCTTTCTTGATCTCTTCTTCACTCACTGGGTTATCATTTCTGCTTGATGTTTTACTATTAGCACTCCTCCCATCTCCTCCAGGATTCTGTCAAATTTGGTTGTATTTCCACTTTCTCCCAGATTTCTCTAAAAATAGCTAAGCATGTATTTTTCAATCTCCTCTTGATCAAACCTGAGTTCTCCTTCAATGACCAGAGTGAAAATATTTTTTTATACTTCCTACTTTTCATTGCAACATAGAACATCTTGGTGGTCCTGTCCCCCTCTCTTAGTCATTGGACTTTTGCCTTTTGCTATAAGAACCAATACTCACCTCTCTCCATCTTTTCCATTTCTTTTCATGCTTTCTGCTCTTCCGCCTCTCTCCTCACATTTCCTGGTTCTTCATTTAATTTGTTCTAAGCTTCCAGCCACTTCTCCTTGGCCTTTGTTACTTTCATTTTTTCTTTCTTTGTTCTCAGCACAAAATGCCCCAAAGTTGGGCTTCATACTACAAAATAACAAGAAAAAGGAAATATTACACAACCTAAAGTTCCAAAAACACATCCCCCAAAACAATGTGGTAGCACCCTAAAGATAACACCACAAAAAATTATACCAAACTTCCCAAAACCAAAGATAACACCAAAAGCACCAAACAAGAACAAACCAAAAACACAAAGGACTCCCAACATGAAAATTTTCTAAATGTTTAACTACGCCCCCCCCCCCACATATGAACTTTGCATTGTCCCCAATGAATTGAAACAATAAAAACCATGAGTGGGAAAGATAAAAGTAGTGGAACTCACCCATGTGACCCAAGAGGGTCCTTCCTCAAGTTCCGTGTCTCATGCCTCCTTCTTCTCTCCTCTTGTCACATTTCTTGCCTCTTGATAGGAATGAAATCCCCAAAACCATCGAGCCTTGAGATGTGGAATTTCCCAATCAATTGCTCTATGGCTTCTTCTTGGATATCCGATCTCTTATCTACAATGGCGAACTCCTTCTTCATTTCCCACACAATGGACTCCAACCTAGACTCCGAAGCATGCATGGTACCCTCTATAGAACTTAGCGTACTCCAAAATTCTTCAAACAATATGCTAATTCTTCCCAGTGCATGACCAATGTTCTGCATATGTTGAGTAGAGCTTACAAGTTGTTCCCTAAATATGCGGAATTGGTCAAGGACATTTGTGGGTATCAGAGTAAGGCTAATTGATTCCCTAAATGGGGTTTATTTTTCGTCCTTCTAGACATATATATTTGGTTTTGATAAGATTACGAAGAAATCCTTTTCCGACCTCGGATAAGGGGCTATGAAGAGATCCTTTAACACTGTATCCTGGTCGATAGTGTACACTCCGGCTAGGGAATAATCATGAAATCACACACCGAAGAGCTACCTTATAACCATACGAAGCGATCTTGTAAAATAATGGTGAGAACCATAGATACTTTTTCTATCTTGTCTATCGTGTACCGTGTCCCCGAATAACCAAAATTTTCCATCGCAAATAGGGATGGAACGGGATGGCCCAAGTGTTGGGCTTAATTTCCAACCGTGCCTCTAATGGAAATTTTGCCACCCTTTCTGTTTCCCATGGAAATGAATTACTCCACGAAAGGGGTAAAAATTCCCTTCAGGAGTCATAGTTTAAAGAACTTGGACATCCAAACTGGGACACTGTGAAATCTCCCTGTGACAAAATACTCCCATTGTCAACAATTGCTGAACATATCGCAACGCCGGATGGAAAATTGTGGTGATCTTGCAAAGATTCTTCATTTCCTTACCCGAAAGAATTCTCCAAATCTTTCTCAATGAAAATGACAGTTCTTGTTGGTGTGTCCTTGGAATTTCCATCTTGTACTTCCACCTGAATTCTTGGGCAATGTCCTAATGTGACATAGTGTACTCCTTATCATTCAAATTCCAAGCAAACCGGCCATGGCAGGTGCGGACCAAAAGCAAGCACGACCCATACTAATCGACAAGGCCCCAGGATGTTTGGTACGACCTGTATCACTGACTTGGGCCATGTCAAAATATAGCACGAGGGTCCCGTATTTCAATCCCAAAATCGACTAAGTATGGGGGCAGGATGTTCCATTTTACACATCCCGCACCGTTTCATGTCACAAATGCAAAGACGATCCCACGGGGTGTGAAGAATGATGCAGGGACCACCGAGGTACAGATAAAATAGGGTTCTAGATGACGGAGTGTCCAAAAAAAATTATGGCACGGATAAAAAAGGAGTAAAACAAAGACCCGGCCAGCGGCCTGCCAAGTGACACGGGACGGGTCTATCCCGAGCGGGGCCTTTTTCAAGGCTTAATTCCCTGCTTCTATATATGGGAGCCATTCGTCTTTTTGGGTTCACTAAGTAGAAATAATGTAGATTTTATTTGTCTCTCTATGTAGATGGAAGAGGAGATCTCGCTCTATTTAGAGTTCTTCTTCTCTTTTATTTTCTTTTCTTTCCCTTATTTTCCTAGACTTATGGCATTTAACTCCATATTTTCCATGGATCTATTTCTTAGGGAGTAGTTAATTACACTTTTTATATGTATTCTTAAATTGATTTATGGCTTTTTGATATTTAGATTCTCCTATCTTTATTTCTATGAATATTTGTGCTTGATTTTTATTTTCCCTTATTTGAAGATTTTTGCTATGTCATTATTATAATGTATCCATACATGTTTGTTACAGTAATATCGTGCTAAACTTCATTGCTATCTTCGGAGCGTTCGAATTATAGAGTAGGTTCAAGAACGCTGGTGAGATGAGTGCATTCATGTTACCTAGATGAAAATATCTCTGCACGTGTTAAACCATAATTTTAATTGGATAGTCATGTTAGAGGAATCACATGTTAAGTGGTCGATTTGGGAAATCCCAACAAGGGAAAACCCTTGGCTTACCCAGATAGACGAGCGTGATTATTTATAGCAACTAGAGTCGTGCCGGCCTGGAGAAATCACAAGGTCATGCCAATTTTAGATTCATCACAAGGCATCAATTCCTTTGCTTCTCTAGGCCTGGGGATTGAGATCCATAGTGGAGTGTTCGGGATGAAATACCCTTACTTTCATATCAAAAGTTCGCGACCTACACGAGGCATTTCCCTTTTAGGCAAGGCTAATCTGTTCCTCTAAGATGGGCGTGCTAGCATTGAGAGTAAGATGATGGGGATGGTCTACAGAGTCACTAGATTATAGCGCATCTCTAATTATGGAGATGGTGAGATAAGTATTTATTGGTCGTAGCACCTTGTGAGACAAACAAAAGAAATATCTGGCTATCTCCACACTATTTGACGTACGCATAAGATAGGTTTAAATTCTTGAATGTGAATGAATCACGGATAAAATCCATTGATCATGTTACGTAAAAACCTCTAAGTGCTAGTTTATATAGTTTATTCCGTTTATTATGTGCTTGTAGTTGTTAGTTGAAAATGCCCCCAACGGTTATTTTACCAACACTCTTTATTCCTAACACGTGGATGAATTCACAACGCGATCACATTGTGCGTAGCTAGCTCTTAGATTCCTATCCGTGGACGAACCTGATACTTGGCACTATCTTTCATTCTTAGTAGTATAGTAGTAGGAACTGGAGTAACATATAAATTCTCTCTTTTACCCTTAATAACTCAGCCTCCTCTCATATTTAGCGACATTTGGAAGGGGGCGGGCCATGAATCATACTTTTATTTGTGAATATAAAAACCTAACATATCGATGTCATCCTCTTAGGTTAGTGTTCCCGAATGAACATTAATCTTAGCCATTGATATTTTAAGAGAAGGTCTCCCCAATAATATTGAGGGTGCACCATCATCGTACGCTGCATCAAGGACATAGAAGTCTGCCAGAAACACCAAGTTGCCCACTCAGAATCATATCCTTCACTAGACCCTGAGGACTAGCTTAGAAGTGATCAGTCATTTGTACAATTACCCTAGTTTCTTTAAGTTCACCTATTTCGAGGTTTTTATAAATTCAATAAGGGATGAAATTAATAAAGGTATCTAGATCAATCATAGCATTCTTCACAAATTTACGACATAAAGAACATGAATTGAAAAAATGCCGGGTCACCACATTTTGTAGGAAACTTCCTATGATTAAGAGTGCTAACACCCCCTATTTTCAATTTTCCTAAGTGGTTTGTTCCTCTTTTAGTACATGCAACTTTCTAGAATTTAGGATAAGAAGGAAAGTGCTCGATTAAATCTACAAGGGCACATACTTCTTAGTATCTTGAATATTTTACGGATATTCTCATCATTGATGCCACCTTTGGCCTTCCTCTTAGTGCACTATGGAGAGGTGGGGGAGATTAGCCCCCGTCTCAGGTGTTGGAAGTTCCTTGACGGGTTCTTCCTTCACGACCAGTTCTTGCTCCTCCAATGTATTTTTGTTACTCTTCATGAACAATTTATCCTCTTTTAAGATTTCTCTCTTGGGCTCGAACACTTCCTTTTTGCTTCATAGCTCTCGGATTGATATCCATTTGGGAAGGAAACTTTCCGGACTCTTTGGCTTCAATTCGGCTCACCGAGGTGGCAAGTTGTCCAACTTAAATTTCAAGATTCTTGATTCTTGAAAATGCCCTAGTCTCGAGATCTTCAATCTCAACCCTTGTGCGTTGTGTGAAGACATCATGCTTCTTAGCCAATTCAGAGATTGCTTCAAGTATTTCTTCTTGATCTGACTTGTAGAGTGAGGTATTGGTGTTGGAAGGCACTTCTTCCCTCGGATATAGTTGAGATGGAACTTGTCTGCCTCGGTTGTACCCTTGCACTTGGTTTTCCTCGCGCCAACAAAAGTTGGGTTGATGGCGGTACCTCGGGTTGAAGGTGTTTTCATAAGGATCTTTCCTTTCATCTCCTTGGTTTCCACGGAACCCTTGTTATTGTCTTTTACCTAATTGTGGACTATTTCCACAATTGTTGTTATCTAACACCTTAACTTCCTCTAAATCTTCCACCACCTACAAGAAAACATGTGTGTTGATCAAGGCTGCAAATGCCGAACACTTTTGTTTATTGAACTCCCATTTTCATGACTCTTTCATCATGGAAGCAAGAGCTTGAACTTGATCCTCTAACTTAGGGGATTGAGATGGCTTGTCCATGAGCTTTAGCCTAGTTCTTGTACCAAATTTCCTTGTACCATTTGTCATTTCCTTGAAGAGTATCATTGCCTCCCTTGGGCTCTAGCAGTGTTTACTATACACATGATGGAATTCCAATAGATTCTTGTTCATATCTTCTCCGGCTAATCCATGGAACGTTGGCAAGTAATGGATCATACCGCTCTGGAGTTCTCATGTCACATTGGGTGGCAAGGGTGGGAAGATGGTTCAAAGGGGTTGATTCTCCCAATTTTGTGCCATCAACTCCTCCAAAGTGGTGTTATCCTCCTCCATTTCATCGCTCTTGATAACTACCTTGTGGAACTTCCTTTCTATATATCCTCTTCCATCGTCGCCTATCACCAATGTATTCCACTGGATAATGTTAAACTCCCAAGTTAGTAGTACGGGTATGTACCATAAACCGGGAATAAAATAGTAGCCAACTAAAACCACACTAGCAAAAAGGGTTAGAGCTAACCATATACAACCAACAAATCTCAACAGCAAAAATCAATAAAGAAAAAAACAACACAACATAACACTAACTACTTAACTAACACGCTATTCAAGTTAACAACTAAATCTTTAAACTAACATCTCCAGCAATGACGTCAAAAGTTTTCCCGCCCCCTCCCGGTGTCGCTAAATCAATTAATCAACTAACCGCGGGACATCCGTCGACCAATTAAAACTAAGAAGAGGACTATTAGAGATCAAAGATAAAATTTGCAATATTGCTACGTTCCTACCACTATACAACCAACAATAGTAAATAGTGGAATGTACTGGGGTCGTCTATACAGATGTTAGGAATATAATAATCAACATACAACCGTGGTCGGGTGGTCAATCCAACCACGTGTTGGAACAATTAGTGTTGGTATAACAAGCATTGGGGGGTTCTTATAACAAAAAATACTAGCAAGAAAATGGTCAAGAGAATAAACTACATAAATTAGCACTTGAGGAATATTTGGGTAACATGATTAATGTTATTTAGATCATCTATTTTTTCTCACTTTACCGTAATACTATTCTAGTATTTATGATATGTGTTGTTGTCAATGGTCAACACTTCCCCATACCTATCAAATAGGGTGCCCATGACATCTTCCATCGGCACTGCCTCTGTAATAAGGAGAGTGCAACAACAAGCCTACTGATGAGACGTCAAATGCATGTATTTTTTGAAGCATTTAACATCTCTTTTGTTATCTTTTTGTTGGAAGATTGC